>VMBQ01004181.1:8121-37117 GCA_007657795.1 Dreissena rostriformis | reverse complement strand
ATCAAATTTGAGTGGATATTTACATAGTTATGATCATTAATAGGTTTTGGCGGCCATCTTGGCGGCCATTTTAGACGCCATGTTGGATTTGTGTGTACTATTGTTAACTTAAACAATGTCTGATGATCTTTATGTGTTCTTTGCCCCTTGAAACGTAGGTATAGACACCAAATCCATCAAATTTGAGTGGATAGTTACATAGTTATGATCATTTATAGGTTTTGGTGGATATCTTGGCGGCCATTTTGGACGCCATTTTGGATTTGGGTGTAATATAATAAACTTATACAATGTATGATGATCTAAATGTGTTCTTTGCCCCTTGAAACCCATATATAGCCACCAAAATAATCAAATTTGAGTGGATATTTACATAGTTATGATCATTTATAGGTTTTGGCGGCCATCTTGGCGGCCATTTTCGACGCCATGTTGTATTTGTGTGTACTATTGTACACTTAAACAATTTCTAATGATCTTTATGTGTTCTTTGTCCCTTGAAACCTAGGAATAGACACCAAATTCATCAAATTTGATTGTATAGTTACATAGTTATGATCATTAATAGGTATTGGCGGCCATCTTGGTGGCCATCTTTAAAAAAACAAATTTCCAGAGGTCCGATTGTGGTAAACTTTTGATATGTTTTACAGAAGCTTCTACCCTACCAGGTTCAGTTAAAAGTTAAAAACAATCATATATTGACCCTACTAAAATACTACATGCAATTTGCGGCTCAATTTCTCCCATACAATTTATGAAAATTAAGCTGATTGATGCCCCATCTTCAAAGGAGAAAAAAATACCAACAGCTGGCAGTACCAGACTGTTATCAACCATTTTCATATGCTACTGGCATGCATCTTCCAATATATATAGGTGTAGTTTTGCCCCCCTTACTGGTACACCCCACCTCAATTTTGGGTACTTGGCTGAAGGACTATTATAAAATATATCGATATAACTATAACTATATGTCTAATTTAATGTCTAAATTCACAAAAAAAAGTATTTTAATTATTAATGCTTCCAAAAATTAATATGCGATAATGATCGAATCATTGCACTTGTATTTCAAGTGCCGTGAGGAGTTTCATGGCTTCTTTGACGTAAGTAAAGGGTCATTTAGCAACGACACGTTAAATCGTGATCCGCGAGTATCATGTTAGAATAACCCTAGTATATTAGATTGAAAGAACCCAAATCCGTCTGTCACTTAACACATATGAAGGCATATTTAACGAATCAGTGCTGTTGTCATGTGTTACCTGATCACTCAAGCGGCCCATACGTCCCCGGGTCCGTGTTGAGCGGCGTCAAAATTCCCGCGCGCATGGAAGTACTTGTCAGAGTTAATGAAGTTTGCATCACGCATGTCCCTGCAAAAAAGTGATAATGAGTGATTTTCGTTCTGGATGTCGTTGTAATCATAATCATCATCAGTAAAATAATCATCCATAGAATTATCACCATAATAATAATAATAATAANAATAGCGCTACAACAGTGTTTGAATAGCGCTACAACAGTGTTTGAATAGCGCTACAACAGTAATTGAATAGCGCTACAACAGTGTTTGAATAGCGCTTCAACAGTGTTTGAATAGCGCTACAACAGTGTTTGAATGCAGCGCTACAACATTGTTTGAATAGCGCTACAACAGTGTTTGAATGCTTATTTATTACAGTTTTATGTTAACATTTACGATTCTGTCTAGGTGACCTAGTGTCTAATCATTCACGTGCATATGACAGACAGGTGTTCATATTATACAAAAAACATGTTCATTTAAATCCTATTGCTGGCGATGGTAATGTATGTAAATAACATTGTGTCAAATTAGGCATACATTGTAATAAATCGTCTTAATCTATTGCATCTGCTAGCATTTTTTGAAAGTCAGCTAAGTCTGCTTACCTAACAGACGTGAAATAAAAAAAGTCAAATGTTAGAAAAACATTGACTCATTAAATAAAGATTGGATTTATAATATGAACAAACAAATGAAAAAGCAAATACATTGTACATGTAGCTTAATTTATTGAAACGATAGGTTTCCACACAATCGACTGAAGTAAACTGAAATTTATTTATGATAAGACGTGTCGCTTCTTCCGGTATTCGCTGGGTAATCCCGAGGGTCGGTACCTATTGGGGTCGCCCCCACTGCGTCCATGTAAGTTTGCCGCCTGGTCGGCGGCGCTAGAGGCCGCAGAGTCGCCCTTTATGTTCCGGTCCATCCACTCGCGCGTGTCGCTACAAAAACACGTGTCGGAACACGAAATGATGAGATTTCATTTTAATGTAAGTTCGATATATTGTTCAATGTATTTATAGTCTATCAGCCAGATGGGTTGGGGTGTACCACTCAGGGGGGCAAAACAACACCTATCTTACTTGATTGTATACTCAATATAAAGAAACAAAATGTGTGATAACAATCTCAGTTGGGCAGCTATAAGTTATTATGGAGCTGTTTCTATGGCAACCGTCAGGCTTTGACTAAATAGCTAGTTTAGCTAGAATCATTCTCAAATATTTCTTCAAAATTGGTTCAAGAAAAAAAAGTTTGGTGTTAAAATGAAGATTATGATTATTAACTTGTATGATCTACAGTTAAATATGCAAATTAGTACATTTTCATATCTATGAATATTAATGAGATTGCAAGAAAAGTTCCTTAAAACTAGCAAACCTCCAAAATAGTAAGGTCAATATGCACTTTGACCCCCCAAAAATTGCTACAAAAGGTATTTTATCTGATCCTGGTAGGGTAGAAAGTCCTTGAAAACATATCAAAAGTTTACCACAATCTTACCTCCGGAAAGTTGTTTTTTTCAAGATGGCCGCCAAAATGGCCGCCAAGATGGCCGCCAAGACCTATTAATGATCATAACTATCAAATCTAATTTGATGAATTTGGTGTCTATACCTAGTTTTCAAGGGGCAAAGAACACATAATGATCATCAGAATTTGTTTAAGTTTAATAAAGTACACACAAATCCAACATGGCGTCGAAAATGGCCGCCAAATGGCCGCCAAAACCTATTTATGATCATAACTATGTAACTATCAACTTAAATTTGATGAATTTGGTGACTATACCCAGGTTTCAGGGGGCAAAGAACACCCTAATATCATCAGACAAAGTGTAAGTTAATTACGTTACACAAAAATCCAACATGGCGTCCAAAATGGCTGCCAAGATGGCCGCAAAGATGGTCGCCAAAACCTATTAATGATCATAACTATGTTACTATCCACTCAAATTGGACGATTTTGGTGTCTATTCATAGGTTTCAGGTGGCAAAGAACACATTACGATCATCAGACATTGTTTAAGTTTATTACATTACACACAAATCAAACACAGCGTCCAAAATGACCGCCAAGATTGCCGCCAAAACATATTTATGATCATAAAAATATAACTTTGTAACTATCCACTCAAATTTGATGAATTTGGTGTATATACCCAGGTTTCAGAGAGCAAACAACACATTAATATCACATTTATATCATCAGACAAAATGTAAGCTAATTATGTTAGTCAGAAATCCAACACGGCGTCCAAAATGGCCATCAACACAATACGAAGGACCACAAGTGCATAACCTGTTACTCAAACGTTATGGTTGTTATGTAAAATGCCATAGTTTAGGAGACAAGGAACACTTTAATCGAATTGANATAATAATAATAATAATAATAATAATAATAATAATAATAATAATAATAATAATAATAATAATAATAATAATAATAATAATAATAATAATAATAATAATAATAATAATAATAATAATCATCATCAGAAGCAGCAGCAACAGCAGATGTTTTCAAAACCCACATTACAATATTAACTTCAAACACGTGTGTACATTATCGTTAATAAAGTTAAATAAAAGCAATGACAGAATGTCAATAAAAGTACAAAATCGAACATCGAGCCTTTCAATAGTAGGCGATACGATGAGATTATTTACTCACGTATAGGCGTTCACCATGGACCCAGCTCCACTCACCGCCCCGCCGACGAAATCAGCGGCGCTCTTGACACTGTCGACTATTTTTCTCCATTGGGCATCGGAAGTTCCGACTGCCGCCGCCAGTAGCACCGCTAGCGCCAGTAACCTCATGTCTACACGGGAATGTGAAATCAATACTTGTTAAATTTAGACTACATACATGCATACGAACATAAGACAAGAGTCGCCCCGTTGCGGGGTCGACAATGTTTCTTTTTTATCCGTGTGTAAGACACCCAGGTTACTGCATCTAAGTAACGTATGTCTAATTCGGAAGATCAGTTATTAGGTAAGAAAAAGCTCGAGATTGGATGTCTGACCTCCAGATCGTACAGCAAGCGTATTGTGTTCCATAGCGCGTTTTTTATGTCAATGTTTCAGCATTTAACAGTCCAAATTACTTCTTTAAAAATATGGCTATTAAAAAAAACAATTTAATGAAAAATTAGACATAATAAGATATAAACAAATACAAGCAAACACAATTTACACATAATTAATTAACAAGTACCAGTAACTATATTTTCATCGTTTTGTATATACCATGTGTTAGGTCAACTTCAATAAACATGAATTTGACTGTCCTTGATTACTGACGGTACATAGTTTGGTGATTTTAAACATACTTTGAATGCGTCTAAAGGCAATGTATGACCTCATTATCTTAACCTATATATTAAATTAATGTCAACGGATACGTTAACAAATAATTTAAATCTTGCCCCAGTTGTATGAATGACTTGAATTCAAATTGACTTGTTTTTTGCTCTGCTTTCATTATTTAAACACATCAACCCGGATGTACTCTTAGAATGTAAACGGTCTTGACGCAAATGGCATCTTACATCATTTCAAGGAGACTCATGCTTTGTTTGTTTAAATTCCCCTCGCGTAGACTGAATATTTCGAAACAATACCTAATAATTATTGGGCTTGTAATGTGAAAACCAGGGTTAACCTTTTGTGTGTGTTGGTGTTCATGATTAAACCGCAATCTTAACTGGTACAAAAACAAAAACACAGCCGTTTAATAGAGCAAAGACACGTTGTCACTCTATTTTTATTACATCTCTGTCCTCTCTGAATTAATTTATTAAGCCGCCGTAAGGTCGATAAGTGAGGTAAACAGCACGTATACGCTAAACATGTTATTGACCTAACGTTCAAGTAATTAACGTCAAAGCTGACACTTAATTATTACGGTGTTAAGTAAACACTTGTAACCACATCAACGTTCTTCATACGAACGATAATATTAATCTTCATTATAAAAAATGCTCCAATTAAACTCTCTCGGCATCGAACTATTACTAAACGTGTGAATTAATACTACTGAAAGTCCCCATTGCAGTTTGTCATGTTGTCGGTATTAAATGTTGTTGTTAATATTAAGAATTGAATATATCTTGACAAAGACTGATTACGGCCCTTGCTTGCCATGGAAGTACAGTTTCGTCTTCCATGCGACTTAGAAACGGCGTTAAGATTATCTGAATATAAAGTTTGACGATCATATTTATGTGCGTTTTTGAGTAATAAGATTGCTTTTCTCTTGCAGTTATCCTTTGACAATAGATAACAAGTAGTGTATTATGTTTATGATGACATTGAGAAACATACGAAGTTTAATCAACGTGTCTTTCATAATATTGTCCTCGGACGGACGGACGAACATGTGGATGGACGGCGGGCAAACCTATAGTCCAATCCAAGTATCCATCCATGCCATTGGTATATATAAATTATACTAATCTAGCATCCTACCACTGGGGCCAGAGTGATGACACTTTACGAACATTTGATCAGTATGTGAACTTAAGAAAGTGGAATTTGTCAAGTACTTGCAGAGGATTTTCTTACAACCAGCGGAATGTGTTGGGAATTCCTTTTTTATGTTGTTTTCACAAGCATAAACTGTTTGTGTACTACTCTTCTTCCTAAATGGGCAATGGTGGATGTCATTTATTAAAGAAATAAAAGCGTTTTGCAGTTCCTTTTTGGTATGACACACACTTAAGTATTCGAATATTTTATAGAACAACACGTGATGTATATATTTGTTCGGCGCTTATGATACAGCATATCATGCGCGACGCATGACAACATTCGTCGAGTTAAAACAAGAGTTGATTAATGAAGACTTAAGGCATGTGACCAAACAAGGGCACTTAGTAATTAGATTTCGAACATTATTATATCAGTTAATGTGTTTTTTTTTATGTTTCTACTCGAAACTGTGTTTGTTAAGCAATTGAATCAAAGATTGAAATATAAAGCTAAAAGTAAGATGAAAGAAAAACAAGCTGACCGAATCTCGCGCTACTAAAGCGCATTCAGTAATTTGATTTCGATAAAATTATTTGAGTGGATGCGTTTTTTTAATGATTTTTTTTTCTAAACTCTTTTGTTTAGCAATCAATCAGGTATCAAAAAATGACCTATCAAGCTTACAATAAGAAGAAAGACAAACGAGTTGTTTCGTCGTCTGATGTTCCTCTGTTAACCTTGGTACTTTGGTTGTGATTATCAGAGTTGCCAGGTGAAAGAACCCTATTTTATTTACAAGTATTTTCTGATTATTTTCAATTCTGTTCGCCATAAGACATTTCTTTTATATTTTTTTTTCTGAATTAAGGTATTGGTATAATACAAACAAAAGTACTTCGCGTATAACCACATTTGGTACGTTTACGTCCTAAGTACATCTATCAATCTTATTGGTAGGTGACTTGCCGTCTTATTAATTCATGTGCGCGTGACGGTGAGTCAGAACTACAACAGTAAGGCTACAACACTGTTTAAATGCATATTTCTTCCGGTTTAAGAGTTTTCCATGTATGAGAGCGGTGTCACTCTGAAGACCCCAAATAGTTTGTCTCCTGTACTGATTAGGTCACCTAGCGTATTATCATTCGGGTGCATATTACAAGTGTTCGAATTATAGAACGGAACGATTATTTACATTTGATTCCTCGCGATTGTAATGTATGAAAATTAAACTGTGTCCACCTAAACATAAATTATCACAAATCTTCTAAATCTATGACTCTGCTGTCATACTTTAAAAGTCTGTTACAACTGTAAATGAAAAATAAGATTTATAATAGGAACAAACAAACGGACAAAGCAAATACATGAAGTCTAATTTATTGAAACGATATGTTCCACGCAAACGACCGAAGAAAGCTGAAGTGTATTCATGATTACACGTGGCGCTTCTTCCGGTATTGGCTAGGCAGTCCCTCGGGTCGGTACCTGTTGGGGTCGCCCCCGCTGCGCCCATGAAGGTTAGCCGCCTGGTCGGCGGCGCTGAAGGCCGCAGAGTCGCCCTTGATGTTCTGGTCCACCCACTCGCGCGTGTCGCTACAAATACACGACATGACGAGAAATCATACTTTGTTCGATATATTGTTCAAGGTGGTAAGTATCGATAAAAATACACAAAATGACGAGATTTCCTACTAAGGTCGATATATTTTTGAATGTTTTAATCAACTGTATCAATATATATAACTATACATATTTGGAAATAATTTCAAAATGTACACAAATATTATACTCTTTATCATTGATGCTATTACACATTATTATGCGATAATGATCGAAAAAATGAGCTTGACTATCATGTGTTGAGTTTCATGACTTCTTTTACGTTACTAAAGGGTCATTAAAAAAAATCCGACTCATTTTGCAACGACACGTTAGTTCATGATTCGCGAGTATCATGTAAGAATAACCCGGTAATAACCCTATAATAATAGATGGAAAGAATCCGAATCCGTCTGTCACTTAACAAATATTAAGCAATATTTAACGAATCAATAATGTTGTCATGTGTTACCTGATCACTCCCGCGGCCCACCTGCCCCCTGCCCCGTGTTGGGTGGCGTCAAAGTTCCCGCGCGCATGGAAGTACTTGTCAGAGTTAATGAAGTTTGCATCACGCATGTCCCTGCAGAAAAGTGAAAATGAGTGATCTTAGTTCTGAGCGTCGTTGTCATCATAATCATCATCAGTATAATAATCATCCATAGAATTATCATCATCATCAAAATAATAATTATCATTATCGTCATCAGAAGCAGCAGCAGAAGCAGCAGCAACAGCATATGTTTTCAAAACGCATAGTACAATATAAACTCAAACACAGGTGTTTTTTTTTTTAATATCGTAAATAAAGTTACAATCAATGACAGAATGTCAATAAAAGTACAAATCAAACATCGAGCCTTTAATAATCAATAGTTTGTCATATGATGAGATTATTCACTTACGTATAGGCGTTCAACATGGAACCAGCTCCATTCACGGCCCCGCCGACGAAATCAGCGGCGCTCTTGACACTGTCGCCCACGGAATTCGCGGCGCTCCTGCCACTTTCGAACAATCCGCCCAGCCAGGCATCGGAAGTTCCGGACGCCGCAACCAGTAGCACCGTTAGCGCAAGTACCTTCATGTCTAAACGGGATTTGAAAGCAATAGTTGTTAAATTTAGACTACATACACACATACGAACATAAGACAAGAGTCGCCCCGTTACAGGGTTGACAATGTCTCTATTTTGTCCGTGTGTGAGATCCCAGGTTACTGCATCTAAGTAATGTTATGTCTAATTCGGAAGATCAGTTGTTAGATAAGAAATAGCTCGAGATTGGATGTGTGACCTCCGGATCGTACAGCAGGCGTATTGTGTGCCGTAGCGCGTTGTTGATGTCAATTTGTCCGCAGTTTACAGTCCTTATTACTTCTCTAAAAATATGGCTATTAAAAAAACAATTTAATGAAAAGTGTGACATAATAAGATATAAACAAGTACAAGCAAACAAATGCTACACAGAATAAATTAACAAGTACCAGTATTTGCATCGTTTTCTATATACTTTCAGTTTGTTAGGTCAACTTCAATAAACATGTATTCGATTGTCCGTGAGTACTGACGGTACATAGTTTTGTGATTTAAAACATTACTCAGTTAATGTTAGCAGATATGTTAACAAATAACATAAATCTTACCCCAGTCGTATGAATGCCCTGAATTCAAATTGTCTTGTTGTCTGCTCTGCTTTCAGTATTTAAACACATCAACCCGGATGCACTTATAAAAAATCAAAACGACAATGACGCACATGGTGTCATACATATACATCATCGCAAGCAGACTCATGCTTTGTTTGTTTAAATTCCCTTCGCGTTGTTACACTAAATTCCCCTCGCGCAGACGGAACATTGCGAAACAATGATTAAAACTTGATTTGGGATTCTTATGGGAAAACCAGGCTTAACCTTTTGTGGTTGTGTTCTTGTTTTAACCGCACACTTGACTGCCACAAAAGCATCTACAGAGCCATTAAATAGACCGCATACACATTGTCACTCTATTTTTTATAATATTTCTGTCTTCTCTAAATTAATTAAACCGCCGTAAGGTCGGTCCGTGAGGTAAACAGCACGTATACGCTAAACATGTTATTGACCTAACGTTCAAGTAATAAACGTTAAAGCTGACACGTTATTAACACAATGTTTAGTAAACACTTGTAACCACATCAAAGTTATTCATACGCACGATAATATTAATTTATCCCACTTTTACAGCGAATTCGGTTGATTAAAGCCCCGATGATTAAATTTCTGCTTTAATACACGGCACGAAATGACGTCATTGTTTCGACAAAATGACGTCATAAATCCAGCGAAATTATCCAGTTAAACTTATTTTGTTTAAATAAAAAGGTTTACTGAATAAAAAGTGGGATTAATAGAATAATAGGTTAGTGTTGATTATAGATTAGGTTTATCATGCTCGGCACGAAAACGAAAAAGCACTCGCCAAGGCTCGTGCTTTTTGTTTTCTAAGCCTCGCATGATAAACCTGATCTATAATCAACACTAACCTATAATTCTCTATGTTCGTAATAAAAAAAATGCTCCCATTGAACTCTCTCAGCGTTGCATTTTTACTAAACGTTTGAATAAATACTACGGAAAGTCCCAATTGCAGTTTGTCATGTTGTCGGTATTAAATGTTGTTGTTGATATGAAGAATTGAATATATCTTGACGAAGACTGATTACGACCCTTGCTTGCCATGGAAGTACAGTTTCGTCTACCAGGACACTTAGAGCGGGCGTTAAGATTATCCATATCGATACATAGTACGTTAAAAAACCTCGATTCTTCAACGCAATGTGTTGCTTATCGAGTAGATTCCGGAGTGGGGATCGGACCCGAGATCGCATGTCGACACCATCTCCACCGCAATCTCTAAAAGTTACAATAATGGGCCTTTAATAACTGCTCAAAAGAATCTAGTGGAATAATAATGAACACTTTTGAGGACTTTACATACAAGATGAGACATGTAAAAAATTATAATACAAGACATTTAAGCGTTTACTAATAAAAGTTTTTTTAAGAATTAATAAACTTGAATTGTTCTCATTTGTTTAGTGTAGCTGACTGAGACCACGTTTGACCTGGATATCTTGCGTTAATTATTGGCGGGAAAGTTGCTGTCCAATGTCTGCATAAAAGGGAATGTAAATCTACAACGTTAAAATAACCAAATAATCGTTGCATATATTCGTGGATATAAATACAGCCAAATGTAGTTGTTTAAAAGTATAAGCAGTTACACCAAAGTTTCGATATAATCGACGCATACTGTAGAAAAAGACACAAATTTTATAACCATTTTACATATTGTTCGACATGATCTGAATTTAATATTAATTAAAAATTTCTTAATAACTATTTAGTTTAGACTACATAAGCTGTATGCTGTATATAAAGCACTTTAAATTACTTAAATCACAGGGCGGACACTCGGTTACGACGTATATTATATTGGTAACACGTTTGCCAGTCAATAGTGTAAATTGTGTATTGCATGTTTAAACCTACTTCTGTTCATTTGGATTAATTCCTTCTTGCGAGTGCAACAAAGTTTACAAATTGTAGGTCCGAGAAGTTTTATAATTTTAATATATTAATAGCAAGAAGCTGTATCAAGATCACTCCGCAGAAGAATAAACCCGAGGATTTTAATAAACTAACAGGTTTTTTAACAACTGTGTACTTTATTAAGAACTAGTAAAGGTGGAAAGGCATCCAATGACAAAAAAGGCTCGGGGAGTTCCGGAAAAAAATCCAACGGCAGCCTCACAGTTCGGACAAGTACTAGAGAGCTCATGAGTCCACCGTGCAAAGCATTCCATTGTGGTGCATTCAACAACCAAGCATCCTAAAATATTTCTTATAAGTCTTGTATTTTTTAAATCTCCCCATACGTTGTGTATATACCAAGCCTAGTTATAATATTACTTACTATTTTTAATTCGAGGGGTGAAAGCGAAACAGCTCTAACTGACATTTTTTCACAAAATGACTTCTTTGTATATTTTTTTTATCGCAACACCCATGCCCTTCATGTATTTAAATATCTTAGTTCCAGGCAATCAAATAAAAAGTAAAAGTGAAATTTTTCCTAAAGCTCTAAGTGAAATTTAATTTATTTTTAAGTGCGAAAAGGCTCTTTGTGCAGTTAAGTGCTACTTAGAGCTCTTCCGCATTCAGGTTGTTGATGTTAAGATAATTCTAAATGACTCTTTTATCAAATATTGGGGAATATCTTTACAATAAATAATATATTTGTATTTGAATAATATTCAGAACAGATAATTTTATGTAACTGATGAAAAATAAGAAAAAATATTGATAAAATTATTCACTTAGACCTTTTTCGCACTGAACTCATTTTTTTTTCTTAATCATTTTGTTTGTATAACATTTATGATAAACTTTTTATCAACACAATTATAAGGATTGTATGGCTATTTCAAATAATGTTTTATACATACCTGTCTATACTTTAAACATTAGAGCTAATTGAAAAATTGAATCCTTAATTGCATAAAAGCTAGTTGAATTTGGAATGAATGTCAAAGAGATTTGATCCTTGATTTGACCTCTATCTAGTTCTGAATGTAAAACAATTAGTTTTGTTACAAAACCAAAAAGAATAAACTCATCAAAGTGTAGAATGTTAAGTTGTGTCATGGTGAACAGGCAGATACCTTTACATCTTTCTATTTTGCTTCCTCATGAAAAAAGCGTTCGGAATTACCTTGTTAGTTGTATACGTAGACAGTGTAACATAACATTTCTCAATAAATAAAAAGTAACAAACATGAATGTAATTTAGTTGTTATTGTGGTATTTACAAACACTAATTTGTTACTGAGGAAAGATTTGAATAAGTTTGTCAATCCATGAATAACTTTTTCTTGAAAGATGTGAATTCGTAGGAAACTGTGCTCATAACTCTGCTGATATGATGTGAAGATTACCATGCTGGTGAATTGTGATATGGTTGGTTACCATATTTGTGATATCTAATTTTGTTGGTTACGGATCTGGTGAAATGTAAATCAGTAGGTTACCATTCTGGTGTGATGTGATTCGGTTGGAAACTGATCTGGTAAAATAGTAATCAGTAGGTAACCATTCTGGTGTGATGTGATTCGGTTGGTAACTGATCTGGTGAAATGGAAATCAGTAAGTAATCATTCTGGTGTTATGTGATTCGGTTGGTAACTGTATGGTGAAATGTAAATCAGCAGGTAACCATTCTGGTGTGATGTGATTTGTTTGGTAACTGAGCTGGTGAAATGTAAATCAGACGGTAACACTTCTTGTGTTATGTGATTTGGTTGGTAACTGATCTGGTTAAATGTAAATCAATAGGTAACCATTCTGGTATGATGTGATTCGGTTGGTAACTGATCTGCCGAAATGTAAATCAGTAGGTAACCATTCTGGTGTTATGTGATTCGGTTGGTAACTGAGCTGGTGAAATGTAAATCAGTAGGTAACCGTTCTGGTGTGATGTGATTCGGTTGGTAACTGATCTGGTGAAATGTAAATCAGTAGGTAACCATTCTGGTGTTATGTGATTCGGTTGGTAACTGATATGGTGAAATGTACATCAGTAGGTAACCATTCTGGTGTTATGTGATTTGGTTGGCAACCGATCTGGTGACATGAGAATCAATAGATAACCATTCTGGTGTGATGTGATTTGGTTGGTAACTGATCTGGGTAATTGTGAATCACCAGGTAACCATTCTGGTGTGATGTGATTCGGTTGGTAACTGATCTGGTGAAATGAGAATTAGTAGATAACCATTCTGGTGTGATGTACTTTGGTAGGTTACTCTGCTAATGGATGCTCATCGGTTAGTTTCTATTCTAGTGTTATGTGATTTGCTTGGTGTCTGAGCCACTGTGGATGTAAACCAGCAGGTTACAATTCTGATGAGATGTAATCAAACAACTACATGATGTAAATTTGTGCAAATTATGATATTGTGTAAATTTGCTCAAAACATTTTGCCTTATGTTGGATGCTTTTGTGTACTTGACGTGTGCTTGTGTACTTTCTATGAAAAGGCCGAGATATACCACATTTTCTTTATGTAAAATTCATAATTCCCTAAACAATATTTATTTTTGTAAATCGATAAATATATATAGTTGTAAATTACGTTCCCATAACGTTCGTTGTATAATGGACATGACTTAAGAATACAAAATAAGTCCAAAATCTGCCAAAGTATAAATTAATTTAACAAATATGATATAATATAGCAAAATGATAGGAAAATCAAAATTGAATTCCAATACGAGTTTCAGGTAGGAATGAAAAAAAGTTAAGGGTCAATCAAGTTCGTTGATACAATTCACCTTTTCTAACATATTACTGATTGTTGAAAATACACACAACATACTACTATACTTTCATAAAAGTTTTTTTAGTTTGTTTTCGTTAAAAAGTACAATATAAACAAGGTATGTGTTTGTGAAACACTATGTCCCCTTTTGAGCGATTTTGACCCATATATTTGACCTTTGACCTTGAAGGATGACCTTGACCTTTCACCACTCAAAATGTGCAGCTCCATGAGATACACATGCATGCCAAATATTAAGTTGCTATCTTCAATATTGCAAAAGTTATGGTCAATGTTAAAGTTTGTGCAAACAAACCAACAGACAAACAAACCAACAAACAGACAGGGCAAAATCAAAATGTCCCCCAGTATAGACTGGGGGACATTAAAACAAGGCTTGTCACCATATGATGACATATGCCCCCTTCTTCCACATTTTTCTAAACCTAAACGCAAAACCTAAACGCAAAGTGTGACGGAATTTCAGACTGACATACAGACGGACAGTGCGATCACTATATGCCCACCTTCGGGGGCATAACAATAACTTTCAGTGTTTTGAGATATTTGAATAAATACTTTTTTTTACAATTCCGATGTTTAGGTTACAAACAAATGCAAAAAAAAAGATTTAGAATAAAATAAGATAAACTGTCACTTTTAACTTTTCAGCGCTTTTAAATGATATAAGAACAGTATTTCTATGCTATCTGTTTAAAGAAAAACAGTTCTAAATTATTTTTTTTCGAAATATATGTAAAAAAAATACTTGTATTTAAATTGTTAAGAGTATTTCATTTCAAATATATGCAATAAAGTGAGAATTTCAAATTCTTTTCAATTCACCTTATGTCACTTAGAACTTTTCGCACTAAACAATATGTTGAAAAATATTTTTTCATTGCGAAAAAATTCTCAGTGCCATTTTTTGTATATTATTTATAATATTCTTAGTTTCAAAAGTGTTGCATCTGAAATAAATACAGTACATCGATAATTTAACATAGTTTTAAATCACTTAGAACTTTTTCGCGCTTAACATAAAGTACAAAAAATATGAAATTTCAGTGCGAAAAGGGTCTAAGTGACATTTTTTCATATAACTTCTTTATTTGTGAAAATACAAACATTTTGAATAAAAATGTGATTTAAACAGACTTTTCTCAATATAACTTTAAATTATAAAGCCTTCATTGTTTTAATTGTTCTTCTGATACAGTTTAAACCTTCTCCTGAACATTTTTAAAAAATGCACTTAGAGCTGTTTCGCTTTCACCCCTCGAACTGCTTCTGTATATAAAATTCGTCAGTATATCTCATTCAGTTGTACTTTTGTAAACAGACGTCTGGTCTCTTGGGAAACTGTTGCATATAAACTTCACATGGTCCTTCAACTTGTTACCATCACAGCAAACAACATGTCATATATGATACATTAATGTTAGACCTTTTGCAAACATGTAACCTGACCTGAATATTAAGTTTGACGATCATATTTATGTGCGTTTTTGAGTTAAAAGAATGTTGTTCTCTTGCAGTTATCCTTTGATAAAAGATAAAAAGAAGTGAATCATGCTTATTATGACATTTAGAAACATACGAAGTTTAATCAACGTGCTTTCATAACATTGTCCTAGGACGGACGGACGAACATGTGGATGGACGCGGGCAAACCTATAGTCCAATCCAAGTATCCATCCGTGCCATTGATATTTATACTAATCTAGCATCCTACCACTGGGAACAGTGGTCTAGTGGTAACATCAAACACAAAATATAATACCCTTTTGTTTAGATTGTAAAATTCGTTATTAAGAATTTTTTAAATACTGAGTTGTGAAATACGGAGAATGAGTAACCGTTGCATACTAACATATTTAAATCTGCACTTTTGTTACGCTGACGAAATGATATCAATAAAATAATATCTGTCGCATATTTAAGAAGATAATCCTAATTAACCTAGGGTTATGAACAATGGTGGCATGCAAATTCGCATATTTTAGAATGGTCGAATGCACTTCTGATCATAACTTACAATGCGAACAAGATATTCCTAATGTCGGACGCAAAGCAGAATTTAAGACGCCTCCGGATTATGGAAAAATGACTGTTGAAAAATAATGAGACAAGAACACACATAGCCCATGTAATTTATAAGTGCGTCAAGGTCACATACAATTCATAAGAAGGGATAGTACGGGTATTCGTTTTTCAAAAGAAGTTATATACCAAGTGAAGGTACTACACAAAAACAACTAGTAACCAAATATAAAGTAAGGGTGGTGCAAAAGCCGCCCGATGAACGTTAACACTGGGACATCTCTACTTTGTCTAAATTAACTATGTAATGTTTACCTATTTTACCGGTCCAATGGCTTTGTCGTATATTTCACCAAAAAGACTTTAAAAAACGAATTTGCATTGACTAATATGCACACATTTTACTTTTCGTTATTTTATAGTATTTATTTCGTAATAAAGAATTTGTTTCGGTCTCATCTGGTCTATTCAAAATGAAACATCTTAATGATTTACAGGTCATGGTACGGTTGTTAAAAACGTTATATTACTTTTGACTTCTAATGTCACTATGCTTTATTTCCCATGTGATTTGCACGAATCTTGTGCGCTCTCCTTTAATAACATAATTTATATAGTATATGTAAAGCCTAGTAGATCTGGAGTTAAACAATAATATCAAATAAATGGCCATGTATCGTCTCCGTTACATGTTCGGATTATGTAAAAGGTGAACATTTGACATAAATCTGATGTAATGTGCAATAAATCCCACTGATTACGACATGCTGCTACTAAGAACAGACAATTCAAAAAGGAAAAACAAAATCGGTCGTTATTTTAATCAAATTGTTTGGTTCTCCGTAAATTAGTCAGTTATTTCTGAAACGGGTTTTTATAAATAAATATAACTTACAATGTACCAAGGGGAAATCTATATAACAATTTTTAGGGTCAATATATATCATAATATTTAAAATGTAAAACATTAAACGTGTATAATAAATGGAATAAAAGAGCAATTTGGTCCAAAATATGTCATTCATAATATGTCTGAATTTTTGCATGTTGCGGGATTCATTCTCTTCTACAGGATGATAAACCTCCGGACACGGTAACCTTAGCGTCACCCGATGTATACAAATTCACATACACGTAAGCAGCATTATTCTTTGTGCATTTATAGCAGTAGGAAATGCGATATCAGTGTTTAAAAATATGCAAATGAACAGGTATATGCTGTTTTCTAATGTTCATAAGTAACAATCATATTACATATGATTTTGGGTTGCAACTATACATTCGGAAACATGAGGGGTGATTCATTTTTTGATAGCAAGAGGATACTATATCAGGCAACGCTAAACTCATATATACTTTACCGCAAGCTATCCAGATAGTTCACTTGAAAGCTGCGTGCATAGAAACGGCAATTGACGTCATGAAGTTGATATTGTTGGTTGCCTTGGCAACAGTTGCACCATCGTGCTACGACGCCACTTTCCCGCAACCCAAGCCAAACGGATGAACGAAGGATGGGCAATTCTTTCCATGCGGTACGTTTAGGTTATAAACTTATAAAGGTAATATTTTATAGTATTATTTAGTAACGATACATGAACTATTTTATTATCTACAGAGTTAATAAGAAACCAAAGCTATGAAATACCAACCTCGTGCATCCAGTGCTATACCTCTTAAATGAAAAAAATGCTCTTATAAAACCTAGCTTTTCTGTAATAAAAGGAAAATGTGCAAACAATATCATTGACTGTTTGTGTACAGTGACATATTGAATTTGACTTTGTTGTTTAAAATAAAATATGCTCTTATAAATCCTAGGTTTTCTGTAATAAGACGGAAAATGTACAAACCATATAATAGATTGTTTGAGCAAAATGATATGTTGTTGTTTTGTTTAATTTATACATGATTCACATTTTAGGGAAGTTCGTGGACCCTAGTGATCGTTGCAACCAGTGCGAATGCTTTGTCGGTGGAAACTACAAATGCTCCAAGAGGCCCTGCCAGCAGTAAACTGCCCCGCTGAAAAGAGGAAATACCGGTGGATCAGGGCTTACTATATCCTCGTAGTTGTATAGTCTTCCTAGATCAGTCAATGCTGCAGTCCACCGAATAACAGTCAATGCATTTTAAACTGACTCTTTTTGTAATGAAAGAAAAAATCGTTTACTACACAAAACTATTGCGTATATTTGAAATCGTTCAATAATGTAAATGTACATACTTTTATGTATTCCTGTTACGAACAAAGTATTCTTACTCAATTTACCCCAGAGGCATCCGAAACTTTCGCGCGTATAGAAACTTTACGAAGAATTAGTACCAAGCCGTTATTATTTGAAACAATTTCCCACTATTAACCAGCTATGCCTTGTATTATAAAACTGTATTTTGTATGCTATGAAGACGGTATTGATCGTGGGTAAAAGGATTACACAAACTTTTGTTTTGTGGCGCAGCTGTCAAACCCAGGTTTTGGCTTGTATTTAAGGGCAATAAAATAGGCTACATACCTTTCGAAAGAAAATCGTGGATATACTTTTAATTAACAAAACGCAATGGGATATACATGTGTGATTTAAATAAGTGGAAAGACAATTTTTTCTAAATGAAACACTAACATATCATATATTTCAATCCTGAAAAAAACACACTTAAATACGTAACCTTTAATACATGGTCATGTGAAGACACATATAATCTGAACGGAAGCAGTNTATATATATATATATATATATGTCATGGATATTTCCAATATGACATTTTCAGCATATATACGTTTATAAAAGTACTTAGGAAAAGTTATTGATACTATGTATTGATTAACAAACTTTATAATCATGAATTAAATATTGGATACATATATATACAATACACTACATTATAAACATTTATTGCGATGTATAAGGGACTTATAACTGAAAACATCATACACATTGACAATTAAACTTTTCTTAACTTCAGTTATTTAAAAACGTTATTTTTCAACTTTTATTTAGAAAAATAAAAATAAACGCCAAATAGATTTTTCAAACATAATTCTCGTTTATAATAGCATTGTTTATATTAGAGAGTTCTCTTGCTGACCCACTTTTATCATAAAATTTAATTTTGATTACATGCTATTCAAACTAAATAATGGCCTAATGAAGTGAATGATGTCATTTCATGTTTTGAATCTATACAGTTACTCGATATCAGAACTAATGTATACATATCATTTGTGTGTACATGTATGTACGTAATGTTTGTATTCTTTCCAAACAATTTAGACCCGATTCGTGCTGTGCGGAATGTGTTGAACATGGAAGCAGGACCTATGATAGCAGTAGCGAAAGCGATCATCACACGAGTTCTGGGAAAGGTATACGGTACCGTCGCACAATCGTGTATAAACCCAATCCCGGTAAAGGTTCATCCGGATCATCTACAGGCGACAGCCATACATCACAATCCAGCAACGATCGACGTGGAAGCAAGACCTCTCATAGCAGTAGCAACAGCGATCATCACGCAAGGGTTAAGAATGGTCAAAGGTACCGTCGCACAATCGTGTATAAGCCCGGTGAAGGGTCATCCGGATCATCAACAAGCGGCAGCCATACATCGAAATCCAGCAGCAAGACCTCTCATAGCAGTAGCGATAGCGATCATCTCGCACGTTTTGAGAATGGTAAAAGGTACCGTCGCACAATCGTGTATAAGCCCAGTGAAGGGTCATCCGGATCATCAACAAGCGGAAGCCATACATCGAAATCCAGCAGCAAGAATTCTGACAGCAGTAGCGATAGTGATCATCACACAAGTTCTGAGAATGGTAGAAGGTACCGTCGCACAATCGTGTATAAGCCCGGTGAAGGATCATCCGGATCATCAACAAGCGGCAGTCATACATCGAAATCCAGCAGCAAGAAATCTGATAGCAGTAGCGATAGCGATCATCACACAAGTTCTGGGAATGGTATAAGGTACCGTCGCACAATCGTTTATGGGCCCAATCCTGGTAAAGGGTCATCCGGATCATCAAGCGACCACCATGGTTCGAGCTCCAGTAACGATGGAAAGGGGCACAAAAGCGAAAAAGGCTCGGGAAGATCTGGGTCGAAGTCGAGCCGCAGCTACAGTTCCAAATCCAGTAAAGGTGGAAAGGGATCAAAAGGCAGAAAAGGCTCGGGAAGTTCCGGAAAAAAGTCCCACGGCAGCCACAGTTCGGACAAATACTAGAGAGAACATGAGTCTTTTCGTGCAAAGCATTCCATTGTGGTGCATTTTGTTGATACAAAACGATTTGAGCAAATAAAACAACCAAGCATCCTAAAACTATTTCTTATAAGTCTTGCTTTTTTCAAAAGTCCCCATACGTTTGGTTAATTCCAAGCCTAGTTATAATATTAACCGAATATGCTTCAACAATATCTTACCATTTTGCAATATGAAGATTTTATAATTGGTATTAAGATAATACTTATCAATTTGTAATTGAAAACAAAAAATAAACATTACAATGAGGAATATCGCTTGAACATTTAATAGTGTGCGTGTCAAATATGTATCTTAATAAGCACCGTTTTTAATCACTCAATCCCAATTGTAGTAAATGTGGAGTTTTATAGTACTGTTTTAAATGCGTATTAGAAATTTCAACTATCATGGCCGAATTAATTAATTGTACATATACACATCATATAAGTATGTGTTGGTTTACGCCATCTTAAAGCATGTGTTTCTTGCTTAGGAACGAACCGTGTATACAGGGAATGTCTTTTTTTTAAAGAACACCGGACACTTCAGAAAAAATGGCGAACTTTTTGTTTGTTAAATTCTTTAACACTTTTATCTTCAATATGTATCAGAATTTACTTTTAAAATTGGAAGTTGTGAATATACGGCATTATTTGGTAATGGATACAAATCGGAAAAGCAGGGCTACCACTGGGTTAAAATTTTCTTTTGCCATCTTTTTCAACATTTAAAAAAATTGTGTCGCCACAATTAAAATATAAAAGCCATTTTTATAGCAGTTCCCAAATTATAGTCTTCAATGCGTATACAATGCATTTATTTTGTGTTTTATAATAAAAAACCCATAATAACACTGATCCATACTTGAATGTCCAGTTTTAATATGTAGTAATTATATTAAAAACATATACTGACGACTGTAACTCCAATATAAGCCGCAAACTTGCGTTATTAGTACGAAATGCATTATAAATAAGTGCAGTGCTCATATATTGTCATGTTGTGTTGTCATCAAGTCATTTGCCAAAAGATCAGTGTCTAGTCTACACCGCGCGATTGCGCAATTAGCGCTGTTTTTTCAAAGATCACATTTCCATCACTTAAACCAATATGTTTTCAGACGGATCGTCATAGCGTTTTGTGGAAAACATAATGTTCAATAGAAAATCACTAGCTTTAAACATGAACACAACATTTTCAGTCACTTTGCCGTCTTGCGTATAAGAAAAACTAACACGAGGATGAATAAAGGTCGACATACATGGTGACAAACACAACAAAACCAGTCTGTTGGTATTTTACAAATTTATTCTTGTTATTACATTGATGTTTAAATACGCAACATAATTGCATCTTTCTTACACATGTTAAATTGTTTTCGGACAGTTATTATTGTTTGCATAGTTATTGTTTTCGTAATTTGTATCCATTTAACAATGACCTTTAATAAATATTATTTTCAGTTTTGATTTCAAGGTGTGCCTTTTTATAATGATTATGGGTGTTAAGGTGCTGTTGATCTATCTTTCAACAAAACGCGAAATGTGTTTCTGAACCATATTGGCTTTATTTAATAAGCTGCCCTTTGTTGTTTTTTTATTTTTTATTTTTAATGAATTGTTTTATACTTTTAAAGCAAGTTTCAGTTCTCCATAGCGAATACTTTTCACAATACGCTAGGATAATATTTGATTTATTTAAAAGGGTTTGCAGGATACAATTAGCAAAACACATGAACACATAATCGAAACTCGTTAGAATTACAATATGTGATATTGCAAGTCACAGTCATTTCCCAATAATATTGAATTAACGAATGTACAATTGGTAAAATTTAGGGCGGGACTATTGAAAACATGACCTCTTTAGTTGTCGTGTGTTTGAGAATTCGTTACGCAAAAGCGAGTCTAAAACTGTTAATGAAACTTGGTACTCCTATTTTTTTTAAATATTCTGAAAAATAATAAAATGTGTTTATTGGAGCACAAACAAAACAGAACACTCATTATATATGTAGTTTCGTTTATAATGTAAGACTCTGGAGTTTTATTATTACGACTACAAGTTACTTTAAGACACTATATATTGTCGTTGAATGTTCATATGTGTTAGTATTTGTGTCAACGTGTAAACCTCGCCATTCCTAAAAAGCAGTGAACATTTTTAGGGATTTTTGATTCCTAAATTCATTTGATTGGTTATTAAAGTCCTAAGTCATTTGAATTTGTTGGTGCGCGGAATCCTAAATCCTAATGGTGCTTAGCGCAAGTATAATTAGCACTGATACACATGTTATTGTATTAGCTATGACCTGTTTAGATCGCTTATTTACAGCTCTCGTAAGATCTATTGATCTCTGAATTTATCAATTTAAAACTTCGTGTGTGTCTACGAACACGATAATGGTGTCATTCACCATTGCTAAGATGGTACGCGTACAATAGTTTTAAGTGAATTAACAGCAACGCAGAAAAGCTTGCTTGTAATTATTTAGTATGACAAAATGATCGTTTCGTTAGGAACTCCAGAAAGCTTTATGATGAAAGTTTATGGGCGTTATTGAAAGTATAATACTGTCGAATGATGTTTTTTTTTTTTTTTTACGNTTTTTTTTTTTTTTTTACGAGAACTGGTTCATATGGATTGATTTAAATTTCGATTTTGAAACATTGCAACTGTGTTCTTCAAATTATTGAAAGTGCCATCCTGACACGGGTACAGAAATCAATGAATACATATACGATTACCGTACCTAAGGGTGAGGTACATTACAATATACAACAATCATCAGTTAAACTCGTCAACGTGGGTTTCGTGAATAAGTAAACAAGGAGATGGAACATTACAGGTCTTAAATCTATTCTATGAAATATATATTACCATGCACAGTTTGTCTCTGTGCTTAACCAATTCAACATTTGATCGACAAAAATTGAATAATTATTTAATGAATGATACCCTTACATCGTCAGAGGTTGCGCTTGCTTACGGCAGCACAGTCGGAGTGTATCGAGCACAAATCAGACATTTGAAGAATAAAAAAAAGCGTTATGCAAATGCAACATAATGACGAGGCTTCTAAGATCGCTTTTTATTTGTGTATGTGTCTCAGCGTCACAAGTTTGGACCATACAATACAAGGCTATAAGGTATGAACCTCCATTAAGGGACAATACACCGAGGTTCACTCAACTCAAAATGTCGTTGGAGAATTGCTTGAACGCGAGCGCGTTGTGACCTTGGTCGAAAGTTGTCGGTTACCATCGGAATGGTTTTTGCGAAATATTTTTTTAGACGACATTTCTTTGGAGGAACGCAATGCAACAAAGATGACTGTCAAGAGCAAAAACAGAGTGTGATGTTCATCAAACGAGAAGATTTATTAATGAATGTAATATTTTAATATTTAAGCATGTATAGACAAGTACACGGGCCTAGTTTGCTCAGTTGTTATGTTTCGATGTTTTGTCATATCAATATTTATATCGCATTCGCACCCTTTCTTTGATTCAAGAAGGGCATTGTTAAGTTACTGACATAAAGTGCTCTTAATTGACTTTTAAAAATATTTTTTTTTAATTCGTCATACAATTGATTTTTATACAAGACTGTACTATTGGAAATATCTTTAACAAATAATTTTAATATATCAAAAGATAAAATAAAAGATGTACCTTCTCTGAGGTTCAAACCCGGGACCTCTAGAAGCAAAAGCAAACGCTTTACCACTATACAACGCAGTATCCATGGATTTGGTTTGTATATTGAAAGCAATGTCGGCATAACACGTTTTTGCTTAATTATCGATGAAAAGCATTTGTAACGCTCTAATATATTTTCTGATTCGAATTTATGATTATTAACATAAGAATATTTTTTGTAGACATTTGTTTAAGTCAGAAGTGTCTGGAATTTGCTAGTTAGAAGATAATGCAAAAATTCTTGATTTAAATCTTTAACATTGTGTTGTTGTTTTTTTTCCGTTTGCCGAACTCAGAACATGTTCATTTAATAACTGATTTACCGTTTAAACTTTGATTCCGGTTCAGATGGCTGTGTGTGTTTTTTCTCAGAAGAAACAATTAACAAACTAGTGCAAAACGGATACATCCATATCAGTGTTACAGGATAAATCATGACACACAGTGAGCACGATCACATACAACATAGAACATAGTGAATACAATGTACATTTATATATAAGAAGTTATATGCAATATCGTTATGTCCTTGTCTGTGAAATTCGGCAGGTATATTGTTAGAGACACGACATTACTCAAGAATCCAGATAGACATGAAAATCGCGGACATCGTTGAAGTTGAGGTGCATTGAACAATTTCGTGAAGTTTGTGAAGGACTAGCATATCTAGTTTGATTTTTAACTCAGTAATTAACAATGTGACCGCTCCGCATATCTCATGTGTCTTTGAGTGTCCGTATTATAACCAAGATTTTTACATCAACCCATGACAGGAAGTGGTCAAAAACAAGGCAAAGGCATCCCCACAAATCTGTAATTGATCAGCCTGAAAAATGGCAGATTATGGCGGAAAGCCAACCGACCCAAACTGGATTTAAGCAAGTACGTTAGCAGCGACTTCATATGGCGCTCTACCTAACCGCCCTCACCATACAGCGGTCTGTACTACCCAGCCCGCCTCCAATTCATGACCCCGCATCAACAAGCTATTCCCCTTAATGAATCAAAACAATACTCCACAGGGAATCAGTTATGTGTACCTTCACCGACAACACCACCACCACGGACGACTGAAATCATTCAAGACACCAGATTCATACAACTATCCGTCGTAAAATTTGATAAACTTGAACATCTTTTGACATTATAAATGCGCGATTCAAACATCTGGCAAAAGAATCTAAAACTAGAGACACACGATTCAGCGATATAGAAAACGCCATGCAGTTCACCAGCAGAGAAATGCAACAATTAAACCAAACAAAATAATGATACTAATTCATGTTACAAAGTTCTTACTGACCAGTGTTCGGACATAACAGCTATCTTAGCAGGCATTAAACAAACAAGCGAATTACAAGCAAAAGTGGACGAGCTAGAAAGCCGTAACATGTGAGAAAATTTGCTTTTCTATGGCGTCAATGGAGCACAACATGATAACTGCGAGCAATAAGTAAAGCAAGTCATATCAGAACGTCTCGAAATAGTGGTATAATGTAGCCCAATCCCCATCATTCAGGGTACACAGCGTTGTGAAATATGTTGTTATATAGTGCGTGTAGGACTTATGATAACAAGCGCTGATAAAGCATCAGGTCCACATTCTTTATTATTCTTTTGTTTCAAAACTGCTTTTTCCGTTCAACATATTTTATTTTCCTCATCAATAGGTATGTGAGGGTCGAGGGCATCCCGCTCCATACCGTACATAATTAACATGTTATATATGCATATTATTGCACACTTTATTCATTAAACATTCACAAGCTTTTACATAATAATATAAACCTTTTGTTATTTTTGAAACAGATAACAGTACAATACTTCTTAAGCCCCATATCACAAATACTGGAGAACAGGTAACAGTAGTTCCCATTCTTTACTTTTACACGAATCATTAAAATAGTCAATTTCATATAGTACGTGATAATGCAGGGACATATACGATTTTGAAGCTTTAAGAGTGGGTCTTGTTTTGCTCATTTAACAATTATAAATAAACATTTTTATCAAAACAAATAATAAATTGAAATACCCAATTGTGTTTAAATGCCCCGGTATAAATGAAGGCATATTTAGAAGGTTCGACAGATGATAACATTAAGCAAACAATTCGTTTATTAACTGATTACATGCTTACATTCCCAAAATACGTGTTGAATAGTTTCACATTCAGTTTCACAAAACGTACAGTTGGCTGAAGTGGCATATCCTTTTTTTAAATAAAAATGAGTGTGTACCTTTAATTGTATGTGCAATTCTATATTGAAACCATTGATTAATGGTATCCCGTGTAATACTAAAAGGCATATAAAAATATGTCGCCTTTCTTTTGTTTCAAAATTATCAAAAATGTTCAACCATTTATTTACACACTGGTAAAGACTCGTTTTTGGAAATTATCTCATACATAGGTTTTGTACCGTTTGTGTTTATCAAGATATGTCGTAGGCTTGTTGGGATAAAAGGCTTCATAAAGCTTGTGTCATAAGAGCTTATGAGCTTCATGCATTTTGTCACCGCTTTAATACTTCCTAGGAAGAAAAGTAGTTTGGATAGAAGTTATATACTTGACAAAACTCATCATAACTGTAAAAGGTTAAAAATTCAGTGATGTGCATTAAAACTCCAACCAAATGAATGCCTTTTTCAAACCATGATTTAAAAAACACACTTTCGCTACCAATTGTTATGTCTGGGTTATAGAATATTGCATTTTGAAGCAAAAACTGATTTGTAATTGGTTCTTTTTCACAAAGTCAACAAATTATTTTATTGTATCTTTCCAAAATTCGTTTTGTAACTTGTTAATTAAGTTTTCAGGATAGTAAGTGCCGCAGTTGTATCATTTTTAAAAATCAATCATAGTATTAACAATATTTTTCCCAAACTGCTTTTTGCATTTCGTATACCGTAATTTTGCAATCTAAATTGAGATCGTTTTTTTGTTTAGCTTTCAACATTTTTATCATATGTGCAATCGTGTTTTGTTGAAATTTCTCTTTGAAGACATTTAATTGTTCAACTAGCTAATCGTTTGTATTGTTTTATTTATATAAATATAGCTTTTGCTGACCGATTTCCAAAATGTTCTAGGTTGTGATTTGTTGATATTTTCCAATTTGATAACTTGGTTTATTTTATATTTTTAGTTTATGCAGATTTTCGTATTTGTTATAAAGAGTTCTCTGTCTCAACAAATTTACTATTTTTCTTTTGATTTATTTCGGCTATAAGCCCTTCGTGCAGTCTTGAATTCTTGTTTTGCTTCATGACAGCATGAATTTCTTTGTTTAACACGGGGAATTTGCTCGTGTGGTAGAGTTGTGTGGGTTACTGCGTATGAAGGTTTTACTAAAAACCGGTGTTGCGTGATCATGCATTAAGTTTGTGAGCAGATTTACCAGATCTGTCGCATTGCTGCTATTACAATCAGCGAGTTTATTAATATTATTGATTAATGATTCACGATTCGTGAATCAACCGCGAACGATCAGCAGGAAAACAAGTCAAATAGACCGGCTCCCGCCTCATGGTGCTTAGCAACAGCAGTGATCAATTCAGACACAGAGAACATACCACGTCACTATGACGCAGCATAGTGCACTTTTTTTATTTTCCATACATGTACGCTTCCACGACAACTTTAAAACATACTTTGTTTATTGACTGTTTTGCTATTTAGGATCCGTTTTAAACTATTCAATTTAATATATTATTTACATTGTGAATCGATTTTGCATGTATGTAGTTAAAGAACTAAAGTCTCTGACATAAATGATTCAAAAGAAGCCCTTTGTTCGGTCAATTGTAGTAATTTCTCTTTAGGGTTCTGAACACACGGTATTATCATAAGCTGTTCGTAAGCGAACAACTTAAAGGAATACATTTCTACCTAAACAAAAAGCCGATCATGCGATAAAAGTCGAGAATATGTTCATTATACAACTTATCTTAAACGTTATAGCATGTGTTGCACAAAAAAAAACAATGAACACAATGAGAATCTTGTTTTAGCATGTATGCATACCTCTTGCAATCATGTTAAGCAGTCAATACCTTGCGTACATTTATAAAGTATCATGAATAATTGTAAAAGAAGTAAACCATTACCATTTGGTGAACAGAAAATATAACACTGCAAATGTGGTACGTTATATGTTTTAAGTTAAAAGCCGATCACGACTGTATGTAATCAAAGCGCTGAAGGCACTGAAGTTGTTCGCTGTTGTCGTCCTTGATTAGCTAGTGCGCATTGCACAGGCTAATCAGTGTGCACAGGCTAATCAGTGTGCACAGGCTAATCTTATTTGACACGCATTAAGCCCTATTTTCCCTGAAAGCAGCGAATATGTACAGATTTCAATGATACACACTAGACTGGCCGATGTCGTCTTACAAGCTGGTAAATACAATCACTGCTGAAGTAGAGCAGACGCTCCTAAGCCATGTAAGCATTCATCGTCTGCAGTGCAGACAGGCAGCGGTAATCGTTCCTAGCATAGTGAGTTACGGTTCTTAGCGTAGCTAAGGCTTCTAAGCACATACTGATTTGATAAACATGCTCTGTAACTTTAGTCGTGAGCTAACGCTCACAACTAAAAATAGCATGCCGCTAGTACGTGCAATATTCTGAAACAATTCCCATTAATCGTTTACTTGACATTAACGAGAAACCAAACTGGCTGTTAATCAATTCCATTTTATAGGCCATTTGACACCCGAAGCATGATACATATGTCAGAATAATTGAAATTTACAAGCATGCGCGGGGTAAGCGCCACGTGTGCTGTCTCGAATCAACACCATTAAATTACATGCTAATTTAGCGTTGCATTTACACCAGTTTGAAATCATTAAATTTCTCAGGCATTTTTCGGACCCTTAACGGTCAAGTTTGCTATGTTGAATACAATTTTGTATCGAAACGCATTGTGACACTAATGTGTGGTTTCACAATGATAAGTTGATAACACACATTTCATGCGGTGAATATGTCAATAACAAGTTAACAAACATAATAGTAAAACTTTTGTTTTCAATTTAATCATTAGAAACGTAAATCGCAAACTTTATTTCAAAGTCAGCATTTTCGCCGACTACCTTTTAAAAAGATATTTCATGTTATATTTAGTTGTTTTTTATATTTTCGGTTTTAGCGATTATAAAGCATTTTTGTTGTTGTCTATAATATACCTGTAGTAATTGGTGAGAAATGTAAATTGCAAACTTTATTTCAAAGTCTAG
>VMBQ01004180.1:34075-94296 GCA_007657795.1 Dreissena rostriformis | reverse complement strand
CTGGAAAACAAAATCATTGATATTGTAAAATATGTTTACTATTCCAATATAAGTAATATAATAAATTTCATAATTATACGACATGGCTCGTATTCCTTTCGGTTCCTTTTTTGCTTCAATTCGTTTCAATGTGTTTCAATTCGGTGGCGGATGGTATCCTTATAACGTGTACAGAAATAATATAATGCGTATACTTATGCGTCCAGTCCAGTCCTTACATATATCTTTGTCAATTGAGTATAGTGGGTGTAATGAGTAAAGCATCATAGCATTATAAAAGATTACATATTGTTTCTACTCTCAGGTACAATCTAGCAATACTTATTATATACAAACTGTACAAACACTTCAATAAACGAGATAACGATTACCTTGATATCGTATTGATATGCATTACACAATTCAGGCATATAGAAGGTGTTTGGCTAAAATCTGTTCAATCTAATGTGATCTGTAACTGTTAAACAGACCAAGATATAACAGAACATGTGTTTTATTATTACTCGCAAAGTGTACATAGGCAGTATAACAAAACAAACAAAGCATGATTAAGAAGATTCATGTCACGTTAATAAAAGACATACAGTTTCAGTACATACGGTACACATTTCAGTACATACGGTATGTCTGGTCTTTATTATAAAACACATAACATTTGACTATTATATAAATGCACATTGTGTTAATTCAGAATTTTTAAGAAGGTGCCTTTGTTTTGTTATACTTGTTTGACTGGAAGCCGTCAGGCAGAAGACCATCGTCTCCACCAAGACCACCACAACCATCGATATATGGGATGTCCGAAATATATCCGAGACCGGGAAGACGGCCGCAGACATGAGGAAGATCAATCTCACCATCTTAGGAATCAGCGAATCCAGATGAACTGGTTCTGGGCAGAAGCGACTTACTTCATGCGGGTACTGCTGTTTAGTGGGTATGAGCAAGAGGATACATCACACAGTCATCGAGTATCGTTGATGCTCCCAAAGTCGGCACAGAGATCGCGTGGGAGGCACAAGGTCCAATGATCATGACAGCNATATCAACACCATCTATTATCATTCAAAGTACACTTTATCACATTTTTGTAATATCCATGCTTTCTTAATTAATAAGGGTACTATACACCATTCATTTATCCTTCAAAGTACAGTTTATCACAATTTTGTAGTATCCATACTTTCTTCATACTAAACGCCATTTATGTACCCTTTAATAAAAGTACAGTTTATTACATTTTGTAATATCCATGCTTTCTTAATACTTTACGCCATTTATGTATCCTTTAAAGTACAGTTTATCACAGTTTTGTAATATCCGTACTTTCTTTATACTATACACCATTTACGTATCCTTCAAAGTACAGTTTATCACACTTTGTAATATCCAGATGATTGTTTCTTAATAATAAACACGATTCACATCTTCTTAAAATGTCAGTTCATCAAACAAAAATACATTTATTTACACTGAAAGTTCGCTGACTGTTTTTAGGTACACGTGTCTTGAAAAACGAAATTAGCAATCATTTTATCCGCACAGAGTAACACATCATTATTATATTATTGTCTTTTTAAATGTATACGAAAAGTGGTCACATATTGTCAAACTCGTCAATCAGTTTTGCATAATGTCTCTGCTATTGATACCTCCTATTAGAATCCAAATACATTGTAACAGACTGCATATTCTGAAAGGTAAAGGTAAAAGCGGTAAGTTACTTTTGTTTTAAATAAAATATAAGTCTATTATCATTCCAAAAAGGAATTATTCACAGTCTATAAACAGAATTGTCTCATTTTAAAATGCTTTGTTCTGTTAGACATAATCACATATGTAGTTATTCTGCAGAAAATGCAAGTTCTTTGATATCAATGGCACAACAAGTGGTGTGTTTGAGAAACACTTTTCCCCCTTTTGAGCGATTTTGACCCAAATATTTGACCTATGACCTTGAAGGATGACCTTTCACCACTCAAACTGTGAAGCTCCATTAGATACACATGCATGCCAAATATCAAGATCCTATCTTCCATATTGCAAAAGTTATGACCAAGGTTAAAGTTTTGGGACAGACACACAGACACACACAAAGACAGACAGACAGTCAGGCCAATATAAAACAATTAACCCCCTTCTCGAAGAGGGGGCATAAAAAGTGACACATTTTATGGTATTTTTAAGCGAAATTTCGAGGCAAGAATTTGTATAAAATAAAATAGAGAAGTTCTCTCCAAGTGATTTACCTAACAGGTATGCCATTTGGTTGATTGCTGTCCATATTCATGATGAAATGTTAGACATATATTTCAATATGAAATAAAATATTCACGTAAAAAATCTTCCGGATTATATGCAACCTACCTATTGCTGACTTCTCTTTCGTCTTCGGTTGTGCGTTTGGCGAAGTTTTGTCTATTTTATAATGACGATGCGGAAGAAAATTCCTCCCTCATTTATTCAATATGAAATAAAATATTCATGTTAAAAAAATATCTGCATCAGAAATGATCGATCATATGGCAAGTCCAAGATATTTACACAAAACCGCGCAAATGCAAGTGTTCAAACTCCTTTTCTATGTTGAACTTTTTGACAAATTTTCAAGTTATTTCATTATCACTGTGTGCTATGTATCACAAATGAAAATCATACAGTTGCAAAGAAAGTTTTCAATTTACTTTTTATACAGTTCATTTTATGGCAAATATATAGTGTAGGAATACATTCTTTATATCTCAACATACACACATTCAAAATGATATAATTACAGAGACCGGAGAAGCAGTATAAAAGGGCCACAAACTCACAAAATGTCTACTTTTCAGTTGTACACTGGTGTGTAAACAGCAGAAAACAAAAATGATTTTTTCATAATAGTTAAGTTTGTTTTTAATATTTTCCAATGAAATTTGGCATACATATACTTCAGTATACAAACAATATGTATGTGTAATTTGGTGATTGTAAGTTATATAGTTATTGACTTACAGAAAAAAGTTTTTGTAGTCTGCTTGAAATTCAAATTTCCCTGTAAATGCTAAGCACCGCCTACTTGAAAGGTTATGATCTTCTTTCAGCCAGTAGCTTGCGAATGACTCAGATCAAGTTTTCAGATTCAACACTATACCATATTACTGTCTGCTCAAACACTGTTCTGTTTATAAACGCTCTGATTTTATCAGCAAAGCACTGTCAGAATCATGCAGTGTTTTTTTCTAAACAGGAGAGATCTTGAGCTACATGGGGCTTATCAGAGATTTAGTGGCCCCTAATTAGATATCAAGCTGGGACTGCAGCATTCTCGTGATGTTCAATTTGTTCTGCATCAATTCACAATCAGATCTGATTCTATCCTTTTCCCTTGTCCTACAACTGTATTTTAGTGTTCACGCAATAAGAAAACTAACGAGTAAAAATCATGGCTATCCTGTCCAGGATTGTTGAATCGACTTTTAGCATCTAAATCATGTGTCATTTGCAATAATTATTAAAATAGGATATTAATTGAGAATCATTGTTCGCTCATTTAAAATAAAGGTAACTAAGCTAAGTATCTCTTTGTACCCNGTCCTGCAAACATGTATAATCAGTTTATCACAGACATGTTTTCATGTCTACCATGTTCAAATAACCTAATGCAGCAATTGAAGTGTAATACAAATAATCGGACAATAATAACAGTTGTTATACTGGAATATTTAATATTAATTTGATGCTTATCTCAGAACTGACCAGTTAAATGGAGAATACAAAGTTAAAGAAGTATTCATGATGTGTTTCCTTACTTATAGATGTCTACATTGATCAGGGGGTGTTTTGCCCTATAAGCCCCATTAGTGTGCGGCCTTGTTTGTTGCGTGCTGCCGGCTGCACAATCTGCTGATGGACAATGGGGAGGAACAAGAAGTGGATGTCGATGTCGGTGAGGAAGATGACAACGATGATGACCCTGTTGAAGTTGTACACAATCAGCGTGGTGCTGCTGTTCGGGATTATTATGTAAACCTAAATTAACATTCATGAAGACAAAACAAAATAGTTGGACCTATTGTTTGTTAAAATGTAAATTAAAATGTTTCTTTTTTTAGTTTGCCTTTTTTAATACGTTGTGGTAGCCTTGTCATTTACAAAAGTATTAATTTTATTTTTAGATTAATTTCCATTAGATATTGGGTAAATACATGATGTTAGTGAATGAAATAAGAATCCATTTAAAATAAAGGTAACTAAGCTAAGTATCTCTTTGTACCCATGTATATCCCTTGCATAACTAAAAATTTCATGTTTGTGTTATTGTATTTGTCCATGCAATTCAATTGAATACATTATAGGATAATGCACCTTTACAATTAATATTCAATATAGCCCCTCAAGATGCTGTCAAGTTCAATTGAGAGAATTGTTTAAATTGTGTTATGGACATCACTGCATTAGTGTAATGTGGTAGCTTTGATCATTGATGTAGATTTCTGCTTCTATTGGTATCTGTTGAAAGTTATTTGTTATTTCTAAACTATAATTGTAAATGTTTTCAGTGTTCAATTTCATATTTCTAAAAGATTGCAGTGAATCATGAAGAAAAATGTTTCTTCAACCTCTATTTAATGTTAATATTAAGGATTTTTCTAGTAATCTTTTGTCAATTACTCTTGTTATTTTAACAAGGGGCATTTTTCATTGCTGTGCACTTTAATTATTATGTCCATCCGTGGGCTCGTTTCACATTCTTATATGCACCACCTAATTTTTACAAATTAGATTATCATTAAGATCTGCTGTGCATATAGTACGGGAATTACAATCAGACTATTTTTTTAATTATTTATCGACATTTGTTGAATCTTAAATGTAAACATTGTTGAATTTTGATATCATTTTGTGTGGCTGTACTTGGAAAGGAAAATATTAACTACCATTTTATTTAAACAAATGATAAAATGCGAACCAATCATAAATAAAGCACTGATTTCTCATTTTTGTTCACCACATGTTCATACGCATTCTACATAATTCACTCATGTCGTTGGATGTTTCATCTGATCTTCACCAATCTTTGTCAGAAGTTGAATTTGGATGATATATAGGCCAATTTCAAATATGGGTCATGTAGCGTCAAATACTAGGTCATATGGTCAGTTAGTGTATTTTCAGCAGTCAGCATGTTCGGCTCTAATTCGTACAATATTCATCGATCTTATTTAGGATTTGCATCTAGTTTATATAGATCAAATTCGAATGTAGGTTATATATGCTTAAAAATGATGTCAAAGTATTTCTTGATGTATCGTTAACATTCAACATTTTGTCCAGACTCGAATTCAATCAGTATTGATCTGATCTTCATCAATCTTGGTCAGTGTTGCATATAATTGATATCAAGTTTGCTTATTTTGCTAAAAAAATATTTTCATTCATTTCCCAATGTATGGTTTCTTACTTGCATCTTCGTGGTAAGTCGGTTACTAAAATATAAATCACATTAAAAAATATGTACATGTCGTGTCATGTGTATCTAATACATTCTTTAAACAAAATAATAGATTCTTAAACAACATTGCTGAGTGACATGACACACTTTTAATGCATTATATATTTTAATGAGCCTGAATTGAATCATTTCCTATGCCTTAATAATGAATATTTTTTAACTCATTATTGATCCACAGTCACCAATTTTTATTGCACTGAATTGTTAAAAAAAAAGTAAGTTGCCCGTCCGGACTACCAAACTTTTGAAATTGAGTTGCCCAGGCCAAAACTTGCCCCGGGCTCACAGGCAACCACTAATTTCCATCCCTGAACATATAAGGTATATTTACCTTCCAATCACACCACTTCTTCATTGCATCCTCTACATTCCGCTCGTTGCCCCCTACGCTATTTATTCTGCAAAAGTTTCAAATTAAACAAATGAATACATAGATCAGTATGTTCTTTCATTTTTTACCAAAAAATAGTGGTGGTGGTGAGAAAGAGTTGTATTTGGAAGTCTATATAAGTACAGTAGACATGGTCAATTTATTCTTGTATATTAAATATATAATTCATACAATATATCAGACTATTACAAGCAAACACTATCAAAAGGTAACCAGTCGTTACTCCATGGCCGTCACTCCCCATGAACATGCAGTTTGATTAGATTACAAGGCATGCTCACACCTTTCCATGGGCACATACACTTTGATGTTAAAACAATTAATAAGTTTTCATTCATAAACACTTCATTAATAGATGAATTCTAATTTTCAGGGTAATTATAGATCAACTATACTTTGGAGGAGAAGTGACCAAGTAGGAAACTGTAGGATTAGTTTGCATATACCCTTTACCAAGTGGAATCAGTGTGCATATACCCTATCAAAATGTCAAGAAATATCAATGCTGAAAAGTAAACAATTTCAAATCATTTCTTTCTCAGTTTCTGTGCATGGCAGTCAGGCTGCATTTGAACTTAATGATTTTAAATTGATAAAATAATCATAACACAAAACCTGTGTAACGTTAATGTGTCCAAACCAATGTAACTATGTTTTAAGATCGTCCCCCATTTAAGGTAAACATAACTAGAAAATTATGGCCATGTCAATGTAAATTTTAACTCACGTTTGTACAATTTCTGACCATGCCCGGTCTTTGTCCTTCTTGGATAACGTGGCAGAAAATTTTCCCCACAACACTTCATAGTTCTGTTGAACTCCCTCTAGCAGCTCTTCGAGTTTTCGAGGTTGCCAAGCGGCACTTCGATTTTCTACGAGGGCTGCCATTGTTGTTGTTTGATCGTCTGTCAAATATGACAGGTGGCGCGAGATTCAGCAGGTGCCCGTTTTTAACGTCATTTTGATAGTAGACTGTGAGCGATTATCGCTCATAGCACAAAACTACCGGCAAACTACCGGCAAGAATCTGCGATATGTTTGATGAAACGCATTTAAAAAAATATCGCAATCGCAGGTATAAGATCAGCACTCGGCGATCGGCGATGATATCGCATCGCAAATTTTGATCAAACGGGGCCCCGATACGCTACTTTTATAAGAACGTGCAGTTTACAGTACATTGTCACTGAATTCTTCCATTTTATACATCACAGAATTTCAGTACAACACATCAACTACACAGTCAATGGTGATATATCCAAGCATGTCGGCAATGGAAATGAATGGTAAGTTGGTAGCTATCTTGATATGCTACTTTTATAAGTACGTGCAGTTTACAGTACATTGTCACTGAATTCTTCCAAACATTATCATCAGATCATTTGGTGCCGCAGAATAGCCCACACGTTGTATCCTGTTTTGCCTGTATGAATCAGACCGCGTTTGTATTGGAATCTGGGTAAGATCTGCTAATTTCAAATACCGGCGCTTATGCGGAAAATACATGGTAAAGTTTTTTCTCGGCCGTATGTGAATTGACAAGTCTCAAATCAAAAATTGGAATTTTACCTTATTACATTATTTATTTGTCAAGTAAATTAGCATGATCGTATACCAGTTGATTTGGTAAACTGGATGTTAATAAAATATTGATTAAATTGATCATACCGTCGCATAATATAGAAGCAGTCAACACATGACCCACACGTATGTACATACGCCTAAGGAAAATATCAGAACACAGTTACAGACAACTAAGATAAACAAAAATCAAGTCGGATCCGAACCGAACCAGAATTGAAAAACGCGGAAACGTACAATCAGATAATCACATGAATCCGATTTCTTCGTGTAATTTGGATACCCGTTGCAGCATTAAATGTAAAAAAAAAACATACAACTGTCCTTTATATAAGAAACATTGACATTGTCTGTGTATTGTTATATCGTAGCTACTTTAGAGGAATTGAAGTGCGTGATCGTTGTCGATATAACTTAAACATAAAAATATGCTAATGCAGATTTAAAATCGGAAATATATCGAATACATTAAGTAGTATAGTGTGATGAAAACAGATCTGGTTTCCCTCTGCGTTTGAACGTCGAACATTTCGGCAAACGCATAAAAATTCGGCCATTATAGTTATATATATAAAAGCGAAATTATTACCACAAAACAACGATGCTTGTTTCTATCAATCGAATTCGCGATTGGCTGTACCAATACGAGACGCTATATGGAAAATACTCATAAGCATTAGACGTCGTAGATTTAGTAAAACTTCTTTTATTTAACCAATACAAACTTGTGTAAATGTATTGGCGATATTCTACCGAGTAATGAATATGCCTAGTAACATCCTGGTAACAACGACCCGGATAGCACGACATGGCAAATTTACAATATTGACCTTGAAATAGTATACATTAAGTATGGTTATGTTTAGGATACACTAAACTTTTTACAATAATTCAGTAAAATGTGTTTTAATATTATATTTGATGCACAGTAGATAGGTCATGGAATTGGTGAGTTAGCTGAGCGTTTGCTTTGTCCATTCACCAAGACCATTAAATGAGCAAGAGAGGATTTTAATTATAAGCCTTATTAAAACTACTCTGGGCAGAGTGTGGAAATACATATTTTTAATCCATGATCGATCGTTACGAAATGAATATTGAGTGGGCTTTATATTCAAATCCTTCGAACTATTCCCTTCTGATTCGAGCGTAAGCTTCATTTGCTTGGCTCAGGACGGTTTCTTTTACGACGGTCAATGAGAGAGAGGTGTTTGTTTTTGTTGTCATGCAGCATACACACCTAAATGTTGGACAGAGAATATTCGTGATATTCACAAGGCGGTATCACCTACGTATGCTTTTGTGAATGACTAAGACTAACAATGTGCCTATTCGTAAAACAGACTTCAGGTTGAACAAACAAAATTCTGATACTGAAAACAAAGAGCATTGGGCAAGTAATGTGAGTGAACTAGATCAATCTACCCGCGATGGACCACATGATTTGGTAAAAGTGGACAATATTAGAAGCAGCGATACGCCATATTCTAAACTCAGGAGTGGTGAAGAAATCCCATAAATTAATGGTCACAACAAAGAATGTTGAAGACGTTATAGTAGAAACTAGTTTAAGTAATTGTTTAGTTTGCGAACATTTCATACAATAAAATATGCATACTACAAACCAGTCTCACATGCGTTTGCATTGGATTTTGACAGATCGCCGGGCAAAAGTTTGAAAATAAAAGTAATCATAGGGTCACTCGAACAAGAGGAGAATGGTTCTGTATCGCGAGGCCGACTTTCTGAGGCCACCAGCAAGCGCTTTGTGCGCGACCTCCTAATTTCGGAGTGCTTTCCGAAACCCTCGGAAGGCCAATAACAAACCAAAATGGATAATAAATATTCCATAGGCAACCTGCTTTATGATTCTAAACTTAAAGTAGTGGAGTCGCCACAATTATATACGCGACCCATAGGGGACCTGTTCTTAAACGTAGCCTCTTCTTTTTAATAACTTCACGCAATTGAGATGTAACCCTTCGTGTATCAGTGCTCTCGATTAGGGTCCGCAACTTCTTCATACGACTTCCGTAGAATCCAATTCTCTGAAAAACCTCTACACTTGCAACAGAACATCTAAACATATGTGCATTGTTGGTTTTGATCACATTGTCAGTGTAGCTTTTATTCTGGCTGTCAAAGGGCAGTTTGCGACACCAATAGACAATTCACATGTTGTTAGTTGCTTCTGTCTTAGGAACAGGGGGTTAATGTGAAACACAAATGATTAAAGCAGAACATATTTGTTGTTATAAACTATTTTCTTAAACTTTTTTATATTAAATGTTGAAGATTAATGAATGTTTTAAAATAGTGTTCATATTTAATAAAGTATGTAACATCGTGATGAAGTCTGTGTATAAATAAGAAGTTATGTAAATGTAATGTACAAGCTGTTGATTGTCAAATGTATGACATGTTTAACAATATGCATATATTGCTTGTTAACTCTATACGGTTTGGAGTGGGATACTCTCAACCCACACACACCCATTGACGAGGTAAATAAAATATATAGAACGGAAAAAAATAAGGAATTATGTCAAGTTTAACAAGTATACGTACATAAAGGCATACTCATCACTTACATAAAGATGTGATAAACGCATTTTATTGTATGCAAAGGCTGACACATTTATAAAGTAAACAGAGGGAAATGGCAACTAAGAAAACTCAGTTGTATAACTGGTTCAAATTTCAGCATCAAAATACAAAATGAACACCTATATTAGAGGGGGTAATCACGTGACAAACACGATGGCGACGTCCATGCCGAGACAGGTATTTTCGTATTACAATTCGCTTTATATATCGACTTAACTCGCTGCGAATTTTCTTAGTGGTGCTCACCCGCTAAGAAACTTCGCAGCGAGTAAAGTCGAGATATAGAGCGAATATTTATAAGAAATCAACGTAAATGACTGTCTTGCTAATATGACTGGAAAGAGAGCGGCATTTACAAAAATTATAAAAGAAAAGAAGGGTATACAACGGCGAAAAATACCTGTTTCGCCATGGACACCGCCATTTTGTTTGTCACGTGTTTACCCCCTCTGCCCGTATGTACAGTTAAAACGAACAAGGAATAATTAAACGCAATGAAACCAGCTTCACACCCTCGTTTACGCTAACTTAAAACTTTTTGAGAACCCGAAGGTATGTGACTGTTTATACTTTTACACATAATTTGTGCGAAATACTCGGACAAACTCGAGTTATTGAGTTGAATACAATTAACATATTTAGAATTTAATTTAACTTTCATCTTCATCTTAATGATCCAAAATGCAATACACACAATGTATAATATAGGTTTGCTAATTCGATTCATTAGTTTGCTATAGTTAAATATGTACATAAGAAACCATTAAACTGGTGATATCTCTTTTCGCAATGCCTAGTATGCAATTATAGATAAATGTAATACTCAGCAAACGATAATGCAATCCTCCTAACACGAATTTTTTTATTGCTTAAGCCTCAGAACGTACATACTTAACAACAGAAGTTGTGTACAAGTTAACGTATATATTATATTTAGTAATCGCTACTAATCGCTTGATTCTCATTTTTCGATCTAATTTTAAACACCCCACTTAATAGCAAATTCAAATTATCAACTGCATTTCCATAGCGATCGTTAAAGGTTTGGTCTAAGTTATTTTCATACAGAACACGAAAAAAGATTAGCCAACGTTGATCTTCGCAAATAGGTTGGCGGTTTAAATCATGAAATGCACGTTATAGACACCATACTTGAAATCGGTGATTAACTTATTGTTGTGCGGTAATTTTGCTTGGAAAAATATATGCATCGCTCTGTGAAAAGGGGGTTTAATGCATGTGTTTAAAGTTTAGTTTAGTTTAAACCTATTTATTTAGCTCGATTGCATCGAAAGCCTTAGGCTTATATGAAACTCTCTCGAGTCCGTTTCCTGGGACTAGAACCAGTACTTGGTATATTTGTGTTTAAAGTGTCGTCCCAGATAAGACTGTGCAGTCCCCACATGATAATCAGGAACGACACTTTCCGCCTTGCTTAAAATAGTTTGGTGCATATCATTGGATGTTTAATCCAAACGTATAGTGTTTTGTTTTCAATAAGTGTGTGATTTAAGTCGCAATTTAGTTAGTCGAAATATCGCTTTCTACCCGTGTCTGCATTTTTTCAAGATGACCTTTCCTTGAACAAACATTGCACTTCTGTAAATTAATGAACGTATTTTATAATGGAAAACATCCATAGTAAATTAAAAGTAGTATGCGTGAACAAGCAGAAAGCAGATATAGACGTTCAAGTTTCAGCCGAATTGTATCATGCAACTGTGTTCGCTGTCATTTGTGTCAGACTACGCCTGGTAGAAATATAATTCGTCATAATGTTTTATTTCAAGTTGCATTACATGCATACTTAAACAACCGATAGTGTTCGCTTTTCGTTTAGTTCAATGCAGAACATCAAGAAACACGTGTGATTCATATAATTTACAAAACGGATCTACGTCTATAATACACATTAAGAAGCAAAAACGTTACAAAAGTTACAGTTATATTATGACATGCATCCGTGTGCGCTTTAATTCGTGTCTGGATCGGCCTGGTACAAATATAATTAGTCGTAAATTACAAATGTGATTCATCTGACTTATAAAACGGATCTACGTCTAAATTACACATTAAGAAGCAAAAACGTAAATAAACAAGTCAGATTAAAGCATGCATCCTTGTGCGCTGTAACTTGTGTCTAGATCCGCATTGTACAAAATGTTTTTCGTCACGCAGATTAGTTGCATGTCTTTACAACCATTACGGTTTGCTTTTCATTAAATTCAAGGTTGAACATAATGACACACGTATGACAAATCCAATTTATAACACGGACCTTCATTAACAATGTACTTAACCGATGTTGCGTGCAAGACCGTTTTCTTTCAATGCTAATTTGTTGTTTTGGGGCAACTTAATTGATTTCAAAGCACTGAACGAGTTAACAGAGTGCCACCACGTTAAAGATAAACCTTTTTATTGGAAGTTTCAAGTAAATTCATTCAGTAAGTTCAACTGATGCATGCTATTAGTTTGTAAGATTAATGTAAACAACAAAATAACTGTAAAAACATGTAACTCAGACTAACCAAATTAGTACATATATTATCAGATTTAACATGGAACTCACTTGCAGATTTGGTAAGACATCAAGTCTGTTGACGTTCAAAGATAGTCTTTGCTCTATTTGAAAACGAGTAATTTACTTCTTACAAATACATAGAATCACCACCAAGATTAAAAGAATGTTAGAAATCGTATTGGTGTAATTCGTTAGTACGCTGATTCCGCCTTATATTTTGCCGGCACAGTCGCAGAGCATTGTTAATTACATAGCATCCTATAGATGTAATGTTTGGATAAATATAAAATTTTATCTTTGTGTTTGTGAGCTGAACCTAGTGTATCAAATCGTTAAGAAACATGCCACTAAGCCATTACTGAGAAAGTTAACATTGCCATATATAAGCATATATTGGGATAACACTTTTAATAAATGTCTTCGACTGCCAGTCAGTTGACAAAATTGGCAAGTAACGATATCCATCAGTTGAATAAATGGTATACTCGAATGAATGTTAGATGGTACACTGTTTAAACCAAATAGCCCACTGAAAAAATATTATGGCGTCATTAATCTCATTAATTATTTCCACGAAAAAGGACGTTTATAGATATGTACTTATAGTATGCAAACGCTAAGTGTAAATGCTTACAAGCTATACTCACTACAGGTGATGCGTGTTGCTACGCGCTGTCTTATTCACATCCTGTTTATCGAGATGTCTCCAATTAATAAAATCGTTTTTTTTTTTTATTACTTAATCAACTTTTAAAAAATCTAATCGTGGCTTTCGCGCATCCTGGTTGATTTTTTTCGATTCGCGAACGTAATTCAAAACAAATTCAAAGTTGCGGTTTAATAAAGCATTGATCCGGCTCACCATCCAGTATTAAAACAGCGCGATTTGTTGTTGGTTATTCATAGGAATTGTTGCAAAGATACTACTATTGCAAGAATGTAAGTGTTGTTTCTAAACATGCTTTGACGAATGTTTATATTTGCGTAATCTAAATGAATTTTGATCACATTGTTTGAGAATGGTGCGATTTTTGTATTGATTTCTACTATTTTGTTTTAATAGTTTTATCTTTAAACTTCAAACTAAGTCATGATGGATTTGATATGTTTGCATGTTTTATTATACCACATCATAACATAAAAAGTTACCCATGTTCTGTCTTAGTCGACAAAACCTGGTTTACTTGGTATTGTATAGCAACAAAGTAGAAATCTCCTTATATATAAATTGTATGAAAACAAAAAACATGTTTCTATATTTTTGGCATTATAAAACCATATATATATGACAAACTGTATATGGATTTCAAAAATAGGACACTATGTAATAAAAAGTAAATGAGTGTTTACTGTTGGATGCGGACGCTGTTTGTGGCAAAAATAGAAACTCTTTGAAACAAAGGGAAAAATTAAACAAGATTTTGTTATTTTAGGATGCGGATGCTGTTTGTAGTCACCATGCTGGTGTTTCTGTTTACACCAGGTACGTGTTTACTTCTTAGTACATTAGCGTGGATGCTGTTACGTTCGCTTTATATAAACGAGCGGGATGATATGTTGTCTTTATTTATAGAACAAAACAAACTGTTATACCCAATAACCAATATAAAGTTAACTATTGAGTGTATTACACAAGAAAACAAGTTATTTTTAATGTGCTGCTGGTAACAACTATTTATTGAGAATCGCTTTGGAAGCGTTTTTACAAAGGTCGTAAAAAGTATTAATCTTATTTGTTCTGTAATAAGCTGTCTCCATGTGGCCAAGTATTACATATGGCTGATACACAGACAACAACATATGGACACGTATATATTTAGTTGGCGATGGCAAAATATGCGTCCCTTTATAAATTAATTCACACCCGTTTAAACCATTTGTATTTTCAACATTGTCTTGCGTATATATATTGCCTTAAACAAAGACTGGAGGTGCTGACATGGATTTATAACCGAATATTATTTTCGAGATTTTCTATAATATTGATTCAGGTATAACCGGTAAACATGTGTGCAAGTGTACGAAGGGGATCCTTCCGGTGTGTGGTGTCGATGGGAAAACATACAGAAACATGTGCGAACTCCGATGCGCGTGAGTGTTTCATAAGTCAATAATATATACATCTGCCAATCATAAACAACGTTAATATTGTTATAATTTGATAAGTTTGTGTGGCGCAGAGCTGTCAGGAAAGGAAACGTTATACAAATAAGTTATGCTTGTGTCATTGGTGAGTAAATCAGTGTGATGACCAACACCACTATTATGTGCTTTCATTTATTGTCACTTGATTTCAGACAACGATATCCGTCATTAATATGTCATAAATAGATTTACCTTTTTAACCGCGCAACCCCATTATTCGATAAACGCCATCTACCGATTCTGCCTATTTATCCCATTTACAAATTTATATCCTCCATTGATCGATTTGCCCCCATGAAACAAACAATCTCATCGACTGATTTACCAAATTAACCAATTTGCCCCCTATTTCAAGATTTACAAAATAAACTCATTTACTTCATTAAATGCTTTATTTCAGCAACCGATGTGCCTCATTGACTGATTACCCTCCATTAACAGATTGACCGCTTTAACCGATACACTAAACTACCATGTTAACCTCCTGAACACGATTGCTTTGTTTCATGTTCTTTACGTGTTCTTTGTTTAATGCTTGTTGCATTTGAAATGCTTTGTTAGTTTAGGTCTTTTGCCACTCAAAACGGTCCTTCATTATCTAGTTGAAGTTACCTTCGTCTGTCACAGTTCTAGTTATTTAAACTGTTTATTTTCAGACATGTAGAGCTGGATTATAGAGGGCGTTGTAAATACAGGCCAGGAAAATAAAAGCAGTCAACAAGTGAGGCCTTTACAGAAGAAACTATGACTATAATTCACTTTGTATTTTGAGTAAAATAACTGATTTTTTCCCGAAAAACTGTCTCTTAAATAAATGTATTTCAAATAAACATTTCGAAGTAGTCGTTGACTTTCTTCTCTATAGTTTTTTATTCCTGCCGAATGAGATGTATTACACATGTATAGGGCATAAATCTGCTTTTCATTTTAGCTGTTTGCATATCTTGTTAAATAAATAATGTTAGCGCTAGAACTTTGTATAGTGTGTGGGAATAAATACAATACACTCACTTTCAAATAAAAAAGCAACAGTCCATGTTATGCACGCGAGTATCCCTACAAGAAACATATATTGACTTATTTGTTTTACAACACATTTACAAAAACAAATACCAATACGTGTTGTAACTGTGTTGGTCCATTTTAATCAATACTACATATACCATCGTCAACAACAAAGAAAATAAATCGCGTTAAGAATGCGTTAATATAATTATCGTTTTCATAGATAATAACATGTATTTAATCATGTATTTTACAATGCATCAACAAAGACAAAAACTTGTACATGTTTCAAGCACGTGGGTCTGTTTCGATCAATGATACATATACCGTAGTAAAGATACCAAATTGAAAGGTACCGCGTATTATACAATGCAACTATTAAAGCCCCATTAACACTCAAAATCAAGGAATATTTCGTGAAATATTTCGTAAAAAAAAAAGTAAAACCATACAAAATCAGTGTTTCTTATAGCAATAGCTAAAATGTCAACGCTAGATGTGGTCTTGTAACATAGATTAAACCAGATACAAAATGCTCTTTTTTATTTTGTGTGGTATAATATATTCCATTTTAATTGCCGTCAACGATATCTATTCATACGACACACGAAAACTAAATTGGTACATGAACACGTGTTGAATATAGTGTACCACAACGAATAAAAAAGAGCATTTTGTATCTTGTTAATTCTATGTTTCCAGACCACATGAAGCGTTGAAGTTTTGGCTATAAGGAGCACTGATCTTCTATGGGTTAACTTTATTTCATGAAATAGTTTACGAAGTATTCGTTGACTTTGAGTTTTAGGGGCTTAAATGTATGCACTTGGATCTGTTTCGATCAATGATTCATATACCGTAGTGAAGATACCAAAGTAAAAAGTACCGCTTATTATACAATGCAACTTTTAATGTATGTACTTGAATCTGCTTCGATTAATGATTCTTATACCGTCGAAATAAATCAAAGAAACCGCTTATACAATACAACTGGTAATGTTATGTGTTATAAAGCTTAATGCCTGTTCAATGTTTGAACGTGTGTAGTTATATTGTTAAAAGGACTTCTTAATCAGAAGTATAAAAATAGCATATACATTATAATGTGTATATAAATAATAAAAAAGGTACTGTTAAAAAGTCACACATTTTTGGTAAATCACGTTCATTAAGTATATTTTCTAATGTGTGCGTTCTAATTTAATAAATAGCTAAATGCACAAAGAAAAGAGACATACACGCTTAAAACACATTACATTTATTAGTTACATATGGTATAAAGATGTATGACTAGTCAATTGCAAATAAGAGTCGTGTTTGTGTAAAACAATGCCTCATACTGCACTTTGACGCCACACAACACCAATATAACTTTGCCAAAACATCAATGGGCCGGAACGAAACTCACACCTCATATGTAAGTCGTATTGGTAGACACATATACAAACTATCAGCTTAATATCTGAAAGCGTTGCATGAAAATGTCTAAGTCATAGGCCCAGTACTTTGCCAAACATCAACGAACCGGAACGAAACTCACACTTCATCTGTAGGTCAAGTAGGTAGACGCATATATCAAAAAACCTCCGAAAAACAGTTATTATAGAGAACATTTCTATGTCCAAGGCTCATAACTTCGTCAAAAATCAATGGATCGGAACGAAACTCAAACTGCATCTGCATGTCATGCAGGTCGACTGGCATACCAAAACTCAACTCTCTATCTGAAAGCGTTGCGTAAAAAGTCACGGAAAACGGAATGCCGGACAGACAGACGGACGGACTGACAGACATACAGACGGACAGTCCGACTGCTATATGCAACCCTACCGGCGGAATAAAACGTGATATGTTTTTCGATACACAATAGTTTTTTTTGTATTTTGTTAAAGTTAAAAACATATCTCGTTTACATATTTTTTTGTATAAATGTTGTTAAAAGTTTACGTGCTATTTACGAAGAAGCATTGTGTATATCGCGTGTATAAATTATGTTTGTCTAATGCATTATAATTTAATAAATTACTTAAACCGTGTTAATAAATGAAGGTTAATTTATCAAATCATATATGTTGATTAAAATTTCTGGATTTGAACAATCAACATTGTTATATTGTTATTTGTTTGAATAAAATACAAATACTCGTACACACCGTCGTATCAAACACACTGAGGATATGCAAAATCAACATTGTTTGGCGTGCAATGATCTATATACAAGAGTTAAGACAACACTGCGTCGTTAAGGCTTGAAAACACGAGGTATTGTAAGCGTTCTTGAGATAGTGTTCAATGAAAGAAAATCTGTATCTATTTTATGCAACAAATCTGTTAATCAGCTTCCGAATGTCTGCTCCCATCGAATGCTTAAACTCTTCTTCAGGCAATCGGCCTGACTATACCGGTCGATAATTCGTAAAATATTGTTCCGTCCCTGGACCAAACAGCTTCATTTTCAGACAATGTCGTTTTTATTGTTATCAGTACTTTTTGATATTTTTAGATTGACATTAATGTAAACCTTTAAAACTGCTTTTTATTGGCCAATACGATATTCCGTGTCTGTCGCGCCACATATTTGACTAGGTAGACCGTGTAAACCCGTCCTTGACCTTGCCCAGTCTGTGCGAGATATCAATGTCGTCGGCGTAAAGATTTAGCCCTTCTATTTTCTGGTTTAAATGTGCAACTACTTTCTGTGTTGTAGTCTCGTTTTATTTAAAGTTTAACCAGTTTGTGATTATTTTTCACTCTTCTGGTATTTTGAATAATAAGGACCTTAATTCGTCGACAATATTTTTCTATAATATGGAGTTATCCAGAGTAACTACCGAAATGTTCTTGAATCTTAATAGTATTGTGTTTATCCTGTTCATGGTTTTGTTCAACTTGCTTTTCCAACAGTGTGACCTTTTCTTTGAGCGTGTCATATTTTTTCCCATATCAAATAATTTCCCTACACATATTTNAATATTGTTCCGTCCCTGGACCAAACAGCTTCATTTTCAGACAATGTCGTTTTTATTGTTATCAGTACTTTTTGATATTTATAAATTGACATTAATGTAAACCTTTAAAACTGCTTTTTATTGGCCAATACGATATTCCGTGACTGTCGCGCCACATATTTGACTACGTTGACCGTGTAAACCCGTCCTTGACCTTGCCCAGTCTGTGCGAGATATCAATGTCGTCGGCGTAAAGATTTAGACCTTCTATTTTCTGGTTTAAATGTGCAACTACTTTCTGTGTTGTAGTCTCGTTTTATTTTAAGTTTAACCAGTTTGTGATTATTTTTCACTCTTCTGGTATTTCGAATAATAAGGACCTTAATTCGTCGACAATATTTTTCTATAATATTGAGTTATACAGAGTAACTACCGAAATGTTCTTGAATCTTTATAGTATTGTGTTTGTCTTGTTCATGGTTTTGTTCAACTTGCTTTTCCAACAGTGTGACTTTTTCTTTGAGCGTGTCATATTTCTTTCCCATATCAAATAATTTCCCTACACATATTTCTTTTTTCTATCGACTTAAGAAAGAAAAAAAAACTCGTTTGTGGTGTGATTTATTATAGCCACAATCATTCGTTTAAAGCTTGAATCTTTTCTGAGATAACAACATTCTGTATTAATGTCCACGAGTGTTTGCGTTATATCTGCCATTTTTTACACTTGTGTCTGGTCAGTAACATTTGTGTTTGTTGCGATTATTTCACAAAACGTGTCAAGATTTGATTTTGATCCCTTCTTCGTTTCAGCTTATTTATTGTCTTGTTATAAGTTGTTGAGCATGTATCTATGTCATTTCTGTTAAAGATACCCGGTTTTATGTTAGATGAATCGGTCATCGCATGTTTTTTTTTTAAATAACTTTACTTTCATGTTCATTATGATGTATTTATAGGCTATGCATGTGTTTTCCTCGTAATTATGGTCGTGAAGAAAGCTTCAATGCCCCCTCCCATACCTTTGTAGATTCAATAATTATTACTTTGTCTGTGCGTTTTCACACTTAAATCCGATAATTTATGCTCCGATTTATACACGTCCTTACACAACCGCACACACCGCCTGTGTTTTAATTGCGGTATAAACTAGCCGTGATCCGGTTTACCCTCTACTATTTATACAGAACGATTTTTTGTTATTTCATTGGATTTTGTTGCAAAGACACGATTATCGCAAGAATGTAAGTGTTTTATGTTTTAATGTTCAATAAACGGCAACAAGAAAACATTAGCCTGGTGCTCACCGCACTTTTAACAGAGATTTTGTTGTTTAACTGTCCCTACCGTATATGTGAAATTTAATAAAATATAGCAATTTGGCTTAAACCAAGTACCGGTACATAGATTGTTAGAAATATGCATAAACCGTAGAAATTGTTTATAATCTTAACTGGGATCTCAACAGCTTACCAAAAAAAAAACAATAATTATACAATATTAAATAACAAACATAACTCGGTATCAAACTCGACCTTAATCATCAATAACTTNTAAGCCTATATTATTTCTTATTAAATGCCGTACTTTCTATCTTTCCGGAGATACACATTTAGAAACGTTGTAAGATTAAAGACCGAGGACGACTTTTTTATGAATAGCCAATATGGCGGCGGTCAATTTATCGATTCCTGGATTGTCTATACATATTGCTTCATTTTCTTCTATATTGAAGAATGACCAATTTATTGCATATATCACATTGAGCATTGTTTTTCCGAGCTTTAAACTGACAACATTACAGGATAAGTTGTTGTTACTGTTGTGTTGTGTTATACGTTTAATTAAGCCTCATTTCTCTCAATTGTCATTTTGATTTGCATTGTAACTTATTCTCTATTGTTGACAATCGTAACGTTTGAAATAACTGCACAGAATAATTTGTATTCGATGAAAATTCCATTTCAATGTACGATGTTCGTTTATTACATTCATTACTAGTGTGAAACCCAACATTTTACTCGTGCCATTGGCATAGCATAGTTTTGTTTCATTTATATGAGCCCAGAATTCATCCCATTTCCTGGTGTAAAGGTATTTTTTATATTAAAAGTCCTCCAAATAGTTTGCATGAAGACTGAAAGAATAACATTTTTTTATCAATAATAGATCGATCGTGTCAAACAATACTGTGACCCAAAACGAAGCAAACTGCTTGGATTTGTAACTTTGAAAGTTGACATGCATCTTGGAGTTGCCCTTTGCCACATACTGTACTGGTTTTCTTTGAAACTGCTTGGAGTTCTGATTTTGATATCATACTANTTTACTTATACTATATATTAGTGATGCAACAGGTTACTAAAAACAGTAACCAGTTAACCTTTTGCCGTAACCAGTTATTAACCGGTTAACCAAAAAACCTTCAGTAGTAAAAATGTTAAAGTATAGGTCAAACATATCATACTGCTCATTCATGTTCTCACGCTTGCATTGATAAAATATCTGTTTCTTAATAAAGAATGTATTTTAACATTTATTTTAATAATGTTGTAAATGTATGCTATATTTTGTATATTTTTTTCCTGCGTAAAAGCATATGAGTAAAAAATTATAAGAACTACACAATGTTCATTGTCACGTGTCTTTATTGTATTTTTGGTTGGACCGCTTATATTACGTTTGCGTCGTATCACTCACAACAATGTTGTGTTTCTTTGTTTATTTTGTTTTTATTTTGAACGAAATGTAAATTAAATATTTTGTATTTTCAGTATATTCATTTTAAAGCGACGTTACTAACTAAGTATTATGATCTCAAATACTTTTTTTTTTTAAATAACTGTTTGATTTATATTTATTAATTTTGTTTAATAATTTGTTTTCTTAAATAAAACTTGCCTCATACAGTAGTGGGGGCATCTTTGATGACATAAATAACTTATAATACTATTAATTTCTAATAAAACAATAATGACGTTAAATCGACAAGATTTTAACAACAAAATTAATACTTATCTTGATAAAATTATTACTGTATTAACACTTTATTTTCGCGAGCAATCAGTGTAGGATATAAGTTGTCCACTGTCTCAACTGATTTTTATGGCAAGTTAGATAAATGTGTCAATTACATCTTCGCTAATAGGGGCCCCACTCCCCATAGTTCGCTAGTAAATTTTCGCGAGTTAAACAAAACAATAGTGCCAGTTATCAAAACAGACCCCATGTTTGTAACCTCAAAGGTACTGATTAATTGCTTTATAACTTTTTTTGTTGACACGTTATTTATTACCGTCGTTGGTGCGGCATGTTGTCCTTACTAGTCGGCTGCGTAAGTTGGCAGTATGGCGCGCGCAAAACGTTAAATTGTTTGAATTATTCCATGAAAGAAGCATATTTTATTTTATCAGGTTAACCTTTTCCCCAGAACGTAACCGGTTAACCGGTCGTTTTGGTAGGTTAACCTCTTGCATCACTAATATATATACAAGGTATGTGACTTCGACCCTTCGAACATCTACATCCTTTCAAATCCAATCTGTTGCGAGAATCAGTTTTCCAACTAGTATTTGACTCCGAAATGTTTGTATACAAAAAGCTGTGATCTCATTGGTCAATAACTGAGGTGTGTCTTTCCTATCTTTTTTTGTGAAAACTGATTTTTTCGCAATAGATTGGATTTTGGAGTTATATTTATGTTAGTAAGTGTTGACTTAGTTTTCTTTGACTGTATTTGATTGTATGAGATGTGTAATCCCATTGTGAATGACTGTCCAACCGAATAATACACGTTTGTAATGTATTTTCGTGGTAGTCAGATCTTGTCAGGAAAATGTGTTTGCAAGTTTCACTGGGGGCTGACGACGTCAAAGCGTAGTCCGTTTCTCTNAGTGAGATTTTTAGAAATGAAGACATTGTTGTTGATGAGTCCTGGTTGCAGACTTACATAACAAAATCTCTGGGTGTATCTAATGCGGCCAGTACCTCTGAGAAGCACTTGGAAAATAATGTTGAAATAATGTCTGATGAGTGGACAGAAGAGGATAACTTCCAAGATAAACCAACTGGTAATACAGATACATTCTTGCAAGCTGCTGATTTTCGCGAATTCAATCAGATTTTATGTGTTGCGCCTGCAGAAAACAGTTCCCCTATTAGCATATGTCAAGACTTGCATTCAGAAATTATATCTTTCCCGTCAATATATTGTGGTCAGAAACGCTTGCAAAACACAGACAGGGAAATTCCACTGCATTATAGCAATATCTGTAAATGGGAATTAAGAAATATTGATAGAAGGGTTGCTCTGTGTGTTCCTAACATTTTTTACAAGTTGAAGAAGCTTCAAATTAAGCAGATTAAAGACAAGGTGACATTAGCAATACGTAAATGCAAACGCAAAGGGCAGAGTATAACTGCTGGGGATATCCTGTCACCAGGATTTGTTGACAAATTGACACTGCAGGATGATGGTTTCCGAGTTCTTAGGACTATCAGAGGGTCCCCTCCTTACTGGGCACATGCAAAGAGAGATCTTTTTGCTATGATCAGACAGTTAGGAATTCCCACATGGTTCTGTTCATTTTCAGCTGCTGAAACAAAATGGGAACCTCTCTTGTGTTCACTGTCAAAACTTCTGAATGGAAAGATTTTGTCGACTGTTGACGTTAACAATCTGAATTGGCAGGAGAAATGTAATCTCATTTAGTCAGATCCTGTTACTTGTGCAAGGTACTTTGACTTTCGCATACAGTATTTCATAAGGCATGTCCTTAAACATTCTTCACGCCCAATTGGTGAAATTCCTGACTTTTTCTACAGAGTGGAGTTCCAACAAAGAGGATCACCTCATATCCACATGCTGCTATGGATAAAAAATGCTCCTTTGATTGACAATTCTTTGGCATCAGAAGTTTCATCTTTTATTGACAAGTATATCACGTGCGCAAACGATGATTCTATATCACAACTGGTCAACTATCAAACACATAGACATGCGAAGACTTGTAGGAAAATGGGAAAATCTGTTTGTCGCTTCAATTTCCCTTTACCACCGATGCCAGAAACAATTATACTATACCCACTTGACGACTCAGAAACCTCCAACGTGTACAAAGCCAATTACCAGATAGTTATGGCTGTTTTGAGTGAATTGCATAAGGACGGGAACACGATATCATTTAATGAATTTCTACTGAAACTTAAAAGGTCCTGGGAAGAATACCTGTTAGCTGTACGCTCCAGTTTGAAAAGAGTTACTGTTCTCTTAAAAAGACAAGTGTCAGAAAGTAGAATCAATAACTATAATAAGCTCTTGATTTCTTCTTGGGAGGCAAATATGGACATTCAGTACATCTTGGATGCATATTCGTGTGTGTCTTACATTGTTTCATACATATCAAAAGGTCAAAGAAACCTATCAAATTTGCTGCTGCAAGCATGTGAAGATGCAAAAGAAAAAGACAGTACAATGCGTGACCAGGTGCGGCGTATTGGTAATCAGTTTTTGTCCAGTGTTGAGATAGGTGCTCAAGAGGCTGCTTACCTGGTGCTACAGATACCTCTTAGAAGAACTACAAGAGAGATTGTTTTTGTGGACACCAATAAACCAGAAGACAGAACCAGTTTAATTAAATCATTCACAGAGCTTAAAGAAATGCCCCTTTCCCCACATGACATTGAAATGGATAACACATTAAAACGCTATGTTCGTAGACCAAGAATTTTGGAAAAAAATGTTATGCAGACTTTGCTTGTTGGTGTGATCTGTGCAAAAAAAAGAAGCGAACAAAGAACATGTCTGATTTGGAGCTTGCAGAATTGCCTGAGAGCGATTATGAAGAAGACCAAACAGATTACTTAGAATGTGCAGAGGAAGATGCTTCGGAAAGGGTTATTGTCTTTCCATGTGGCATAAAAAGGAAGCGAACAAAGAACATGCCTGATTTGGAGTCTGCAGAATTGCCTGAGAGCGATTATGAAGAAGAGCAAACAGATGACCTGGAATGTGCAAAGAAAAAGGCTTCGGAAGGGGTAATTGTATTTCCGTGTGGCATTATTATGAAAAAGAGGAACAAGCAAAAAGTAATGTACTGGCACCACATTCCATTAAACAAAGATAGTGAAGAACATTACCGTCAACAAATAATGTTGTTCACAGCATGGCGAAATGAAGAAAAGGACCTGATTGGTTGCTATGAATCATATGAGGCTAAATTTAATGCTGTTAATGGAGAGATTGTACAAAAAAAGTTGTCATATGAACAATCTTGTGTCGATACAGATCTGTATGAGCAAATTTTAAGGGAAAATGGAAATAATGAAATGGATACAACGGCGACCAATCTTGAAAATCAACATAGGGAAGCAATGGATGTGGAAGAGGGTTTAAGACCCAGCCAGTTGTTTGGATGTTTTGATCCTGTTTCATTCGATAACAGTGACATGTATGATTTGGGTGAAGATATTGGAGTCAGTAACAGAATCACCCCTTGTGAAGTTATTCAATCAAGTAATGAAAATGTTGACTTTTCAACATTCCGGATTTCAGTGCAGAAATTAAATGCAGAGCAAAGGAACTTCTTTTATCACATTTTGCATTGCGTGAAAACTTGCAAGGAGCCATTTTACATTTTTTTGTCAGGTGGAGCAGGTGTTGGTAAAAGTGTTCTTATTAAAACACTCCATTTTGCTCTTGAAAGATACTTGAATCATCTTCGAACCAAAGACCCAAGTACTTTAAAGGTCCTCCTTTGTGCCCCAACAGGAAAAGCTGCCCATAACATAGGAGGCAATACACTGCACTCTGCATTTTGCATTCCAGTCAGTCAAGGCTTTCATTTCAAACCACTTGATATGCAACAATTGAACTCAATGAGAGCAAGGTTTCGTGATTTGCAAGTGTTAATCATAGATGAGATATCAATGGTAGGACGTAATCTGTTTAATTTCATCAATCTTCGTCTCCAAGAAATAATGGGTTGTGTTAAACCGTTTGGCGGTATAAGTATTTTAGCTGTTGGTGACCTTTTCCAGTTAAAGCCTGTCATGGATAGTTGGATTTGTTCGTGTTCAGTTCATACTGATAGAATCAGTAGTTTGGCAGGAAATGTTTGGGTTGATATGTTCCAGTTCTTTGAATTGGTCATCATAATGAGGCAAAAAGATGATCAGGATTTTGCTCTTCTTCTAAACATATTGCGTGAAGGAAAACATACAGATGAAGATCTCAGTATTTTGGAGACACATTGTTATGAACATTCTCAAATTGATCTGACCAGGTCTCCACACATTTTTTTTTGTAAAAAACTTGATGCCAGTAATCAAAATGTTATGCTTCTCTCTAAGTTGTCAGAAAATCAACTGGTCAAAATTGATGCTATTGATTGCATGTCTGGGGACTTAAGTGTTTCATTGCAGGAGAAGTTGTTGTCAAAGTTGCCCTCAGATCCAAGTCAAACTATGGGTTTAAATAAACAATTTGTTCTTGGATTATGTATCACACGTGATGTTTGCCTTAACATTGATGTCCATGATGGACTTACTAACGGTGCCTCATGTGTGGTGAAAAAAAAATGATTTTCGAGTTCCTCATTCCCAAAGATGTAGCATAGTGTGGGTGCTGTTTGATGACCCTGCAGTGGGTGTCAGTTTGCGTACAAAGTACAAGCACCTTTATACCAGTGAAATTGATTTGTTGTCGACTCTAATATTTGAAACAACAAGAAAGTTCCCATTCAGACATTACAGAACTTACCTTGTCATAAGACGACAATTTCCATTGGTAGTATCTGCTGGAAAAACCATACACAAGGCTCAATGTTCTACAATGAAATTCGCTGTAATGCACTTTGGCAACAGACATGTGCCTCATTTACATTATGTTTGATTAAGTAGGGTTTCCTCACTTTCAGGTTTTAATATTCTCTGTTTCAATGAAAAGAAAATAACCACTTCATCTGAAGTAAAAGAAGAAATGCGACGTCTGCGCAAAGAAATATGTCTTATCCCGCTGTCCCATGCTAGATACCTTTGGTGACCATATGGTTCTTTGCTTTCAAAATTGTCNTCAATGAAAAGAAAATAACCACTTCATCTGAAGTAAAAGAAGAAATGCGACGTCTGCGCCAAGAAAGATGTCTTATCCCGATGTTCCCCATGCTAGATACCTTTGGTGACCATATGGTTCTTTGCTTTCCAAATTGTCGTTCTTTACATCAACATATTGATGACATCAGGCATGAAAACAATATGTTGAATGCGGATCTTTTTGCCTTTGTGGAGACAAGAGTACATGATTCTGATCTTTGTTCTCAAAATTATTCTTTGAATGGCTTCACTGCTCATAGCTCATCACCTGCTTCATCTGTTCATGGTATAGCTGTATATTCAAAGCTGAATTTGGAGCACTTTTCAGTGCATACATTTTTAGGAATTGAATGTGCAGTGGTGAAAACAAAAAATGAACATACCATCTGTTTCTTGTATTGCACTCCAACCAAAGCAAATATTGAAAATTACAAGTCTTTCATGAAACATTTGAAACAGATTGTTTCTGATTTGAGAAAATTAATTTTGATAGGGGATTTAAATGTGGATTTTACTGACACTGTTTTTACTGCAAAGTTTTTAAAATATGAATACAATCTTATACAGTGTATAAAAGTTGTCACAACTGATTATGGCACTTGTTTGGATCACGTGTACACACATTCGTCTAATGGTTTTATTCTAAGCAGTGGTACATTAGAATCCTACTACTCTGACCATAAACCTCTTTACATTGTGATTAAGGAAAGTTTATGAATTTAAAAAAAACACACAACGATATACAATAATTTAAAGTGGGATTACTGCCTTGGAGGGATCCATGCAATTCATTGGGAGTTTAAACCAGTTTGAGGGCAAGCTTAACCACATAGTTAGTTAGCCCAGGAATAGAGTCTGTGTTTGAATCTCTGTGGGGGCTTCAGAAAATGATGCATTTTGAGACAAATGATAGTATTTGCTTTACTTTATCCCTGACTTTAACAAATATCTGTGAAAATTCCTATAAAATAATGTCTGTGTCTACATACTTTTTGTTACATGTACATTCAAATGCAATTATGCAAAAAATATGTATAATTTAAGGTAAGAATGAGACAACAAACTAATAAACAACCTCCATTTTATTTATTTTTAGATACTGTTACTATAAATGTAGAAAATAACACATATTTAAATGCATCAGAATAACAAAGTATTGTCAATACAATACAAGCACAGAATTAAATATGCAACAAAGAGCAGATACAAAATATATGAAACTATTTATAATAAATTTTTAAGCATAACAAATACGTTTCCCTTTTAGTTTCGAAACACTGGTTACTATTCAATCTTTGTGAAATTGTAAAAACTAACTATTTTTTATTAACTATGGAAGTATTGCATAACACATTTTCGATAAAAATATGCTCATGCTTGTAAACTGTCAGGCTTTGTGTGTTGGGAATTTAGGTTACATATTTTAAAAGTTACACATATACTATTTTTATTTCAATTTATTTTGATTAATAAAAACATTGCATTGATTGCAATTAATTAGTTTCACATATTTCATTTAAAACAAACACCTGTATCCTTTAAAGAGGTCAATGTAGAAATTAACACCTGTGATGGAGCAGAGTAAAAATGAGACATCAGCAACAAAACTGGCTTAATTAATCAAGCCTTTGAATTTTTTTTATCTCCATGTGTGTATTTGGAGTGTATCAGTTTGTTCTTGACCTGCAGATGGTAAATTCTTCATGCATGTGTGATTATGTGGTGTTAAGTAATTATTTATAACCATTGCTGGTGAGCATGGCCAATTGGAAATAATACCTATTGACCCCATTCAACAGTTTTAAACCACTAGATATGTAGTGTATTGGAGAGATGCTTCTCTCATGTTTAACTGTTTCGCTGGCGCATACAGAGTATAGAGAGATGGGGGCCATTTTACAGAAGTGTGTACATGTAAGCTGTAACACAGTATCACATGATCATCGGACATTAAAAACTATGTCAAGTAATGTGGACAGAGCATTCATAAATAACCATTTTGGGGTATATAAAATTGGCATTTTAGGCAGTCATTTGGGATAGAGACTATTACTGTACATGTTAGTTTTGGATAAAGATCAATTTTATCATGCAAAGCTAATAATCATGGTTCGTGCCGAACATAAAACTTTATATTTATCCAAAACTCACATAATATTCCATTATCCTATTATTCCCTCCCTTTGTCCACGATTATTTATGAAATATCGCATTTTGTGACGATTTTTTTCTTGTGTAGTTGACAAAAACAGATCCTACAATTTTTGGAAAAACCCAAACATGTTCTAAAAAAAGTGATAGTTCATAGTTCAATTTTATACGATCTTGGTTATACTATCCATTTTCATCTGCTACATGTAATTGAAAAAAGGTAAATAGGTTTCCCAGATAAAAAGTAAAAATAAAACTCAACATATCATTCATCTCCAATCCACCTCTATAGGAGGTCAGGATTTTAATGTATCGAAAAGACCTAGAATGAAAAACAATTGCATAGGTCAGAAACATCATCAATAACACTTTACTTTTGCTCAAAATGCAAGAATCTGCGTTCATTCAATGCCTGTCACAACGTGTTTGTTTTCAGATGGCCGCAACTGACATAGCCCACATGAGGCAGAGAAACCCGGGCCCCCACGCAGGCACACTCAAGGCCACGGTTATTACCACAAAGGGGCCATCCACCTACACTAGCGGGGGAGACCAGCGCCAGTCCTTGATTGTAGGACTGGCTGACATGACTGGGGCAGCAAAGGCTGTCATTTATGACAGTGCCCAGTTCCAGCGGTATTAAGCTGGGCAGTCAGTAGTGATCCGAAATTTCATCTTGAGAGCAGATGGGTCAGTGATTGTCACCCGGAATTCAAGAACATTCTCCACCTCTCCCATCGTTGCAGCGGTTGGATTCGCTTCTGCAGCCAGTGGTCTCGTTTACCCCCGGAAGCCCCGTTCATGAGCCTGGAACAGGCATCTGCCTCCCCTGCCAAGACACTTGTGTCTGTTAGGGGGCACATTGTGCAGGTTAGTGGAAACTCTTTTGTCTTTGTGTACAAATGAATTTTTAACTGTAAAAGCATCATTTAATATAGTCAAGGAATACTCTCTCTCTCATTGGGAAAGTGGAGTCAAGACCCTTCCAGGCAGTAAAATTTACTCAAGACTAACTTACAAGGGGTAGTTAAAGAATGTTTTTGATATAACTACAATGCCCGCTCATTCATGAGTTTTCTATAGGTATCCTTTTTTTTTAAACAAATAAGTACTTTTTTCAGTAAAGTGCAACCCTACGTTTGTAATATGAATTCCCCACACTGATCCGGCATTTTTCTTACACTTCAAACGTGGAATTGCTCTTTACTGAAAAAAAACTTATTTGTTTAAAAAAACATGATACCAACAGAAAAATGTCACGAATGAGCAAGCTCTCCACTTTATCCCATTAAAAATAGTGAAATTCTTAAAAACACATCTTTAACAATGGTGCCTGGGTCGTGCTTTTATTGATCGTATTCTTCCAATACAGATCTTAAAAAGTCACGTGGTATAGGCACTGTGTTTAAGGAAAAAAGAATGTTTCAAATATTATTTTGTTTATTGATATATACTCATTGCTTGGGGAAACGAGGCAGTATATTTGCCTCAAAAATGGATTGAAATATGCCCACAACATTAAGTAGAAATTTNAATATCCTCTATATATGTATTTGGACAAATAACATAACAGCAGTCCATAATACATGTGTTGGCCCTTGTAAGATACGGGAGATATCTAAAAATGACGTGAAATCGAAGTTATCAACGCGACGTTGAGAGCCAATCTTCTGACAATATTTTCACAAGAAGACACACTGCCGTATTCCAGTTAGAAAAATCAAGAACATGCGCTGTACACAGCTAATAATTTAACATTCTGTGTAAAAAAAACGTAAACGAACCTATTTAATATTATTTAACAACGGTTTCCATGGCGAAACTCAAATTTATCAAGAAATCAACAACAATCGTTTGTCTCATAATCCGAGAGAGAATACCGCAAAGGGAGACACTCATAATATGATTATACGTCACAACCAATAGGCGGTTTAAATAAAAATAGAGGCCTCGTATGGGGAAGTTTTATCCGGGTAATTTTTCAATTATCAGCGGCCAATTAATATATCGTAGTAAAGTTTGATATCTTAATCTCTAGTGTAAACAATCGTAACGTTTGAAATAACTGTACAGAATAATTTGTATTCGATGAAAATTCCATTTCAATGTACGATGTTCGTTTATTACATTCATTACTGATGTAAAACCCAACATTTTACTTATGTTATTGGCATAGCAAAGTTTTGTTTCATTTATATGAGTCCAAAATTCACCCCATTCCCTGCTTTACAAGTATTTTTTACATTAAAAGTCTTCAAATAGTTTACATGAAGACTGAAAGAATAACATTGTTCATCAATAATAGATCGATCGTGTCAAACAATACTGTGACCCAAAACGAAGCAAACTGCATTCGTCGCAACTTTATAACAATTGGTAAATTCATCTTTTTCAAAATTTGTATACTTTAGGCATTTTTCAACAATTGCAAAAAGTTATTTCAATAACGCAAAAAAATCATATTGTATTGACTGCACACTGGAATTATACCAACATGTAATCTTATTCCCGAGTGTTATTAAATTGAATTTTTCCAGGAGGACCTGGAAAGAGAGGTCACTGTTGGGAGTTCCCCGATAAGGGTAAAAGATACCACGATCTCCGACAATCGTCGGAGAGTGCAACTGAATCTCTGGCGAGAGGCATGGGACATGCCCCACGGTCTAGGAACATTCAACCAGGTCACACATGCTGTGACCAACGTACACAGAGGGGAGACTTCGCTGTCACTGACCTCAAGAAGCGTTATCCAGGTATGTAAGATTGCTATTATAAACTCTAACAAAAAATAAACATTATTATTTTCCTTTTACGTAGCGTTCAACCGTTTTTTTAGTCAACACCGAATGCGCAAATCTGTTGCAAGTTGTGGAACTGACATGAACCTTTAATGCTTTAAAATCTTGAGTCAGTGTCAATTAACAATTGATGATTGTAACAGTATTGTCTGTCCTTTATACTATAATAAATGAAAACAAAAATGATTTTACAGTTCGTTAATTAAATCTATCAAATTTACTCACAGAATAATTTCTTTTTTACTTAACGTCATTCTTCTTGTCGGTCATACTTTCTTGTGCTAGATTTAGACATAAATGATTTTTTACATAATGCTGCTTAATGCATCTGGTTATTAGTGATGAGTTATTTTCCATATTCAACTTTCATGTTTACACTTTAATACATTTATATATTGTCTTGAAAAATGCAAAAACATTTAACAAAAACTAACTTACATATAGCCATGGCAAAACTAAACATTTCAGTTGCCATTGTGTAATTGCACACGGTCATTTGTATTCATGAACTTACGCCCTGTCAAATTCTTAATTATCTTTCAGTAAGGCACATTATAACATTGAGTGATTTGCATTAAAATGATTATTCCCTCCATACATTGTAGTAATAAATTAATTATTCAACTATTGTGATGTACTTTCAGACTGCTGAGGCTCCATTAGACGAAAGAGTCGTCACCATTGAAGGCGTTGGGGGAGACCAGGAGACGAAAGCGCTCCTGGCCGATGATGGAGAATGCTACTCGGTAGCAACCTGGCGAGGACATAGACACTTTCATCGCCCAGAATGCTCCTGTCACCCTTCGTCTTTTCATGCGAGGGGCCACAGTTGAGCGGGTTCGTGCAATGTGACTTGACATGTGTATTTAAGCTAACCTGAGCACAATGTGCTCATGCTCATGGTGAGCTTTTGTAATCGCCTTTTGTCCGTTGTCAACATTTTCTTTTATAACACTCTATAGGCCACATTTATTGTCCGATCATCAGAAAACTTGGTCAGAAAATTTGTCTCAATGATATCTTGAACATGTAAGAAAAGGGTTGTGGTCTGTTGAAAAACATGGCCACCATGAAGCTTGGCATTTGACCTTATATGGCTATAGTAAAACCTCGTTAACAATCTAGAAGTTACACTTTCAGTCCAATCTTCATGAAACTTGGTCAGAACATTTGTTTGTATGATACCTGGAGTTTATTTAAAGTATTTTTCCCGTCCGTTGAAAAACATGGAATCTAGGGGGCTGGTTTGTTTCCTTATATGTGTTAAGAAAGACCTTGTAAACTTTTTCGTTCATATTTTGTCCAAATTTGTAAATGGTTTCAGAAACATCATAAAAGTTGCTGAGAGCAGTACCATTAAGTCTCAGGCCTCTGACCCTCTTGTTTTTACTTGCATTTCCATCATGTAAAAAACCATTTTCATGCTTTGAAAAAAATATATCTTGTCATGCTCATTTCAATTTGGGTATATATTAGTTAGTTAGTGTTCTTATTACTCATTTCATTTTTTACAGATATGTAAATAATGTTCTTTAATGTCTGCTCTAACCTCTATTACTTATGAACACTTATATAGTTTTAGTGTAGTTTTGATTGATTTCATTACTTATGTTCATATTTACAGATATGCAAAAATAATGTTTTTTTTTATGTCTGCCCTACCCTATTTTAATTATGAACACTGAATTGCAACGCCTAACCTCTTACTTTGACTCTCGTTGTTACATGTACATATTTACTTCACAAACAAAATGTCACAGACTTTGCTTGTTTTCGTGTGTTTAAATGTAATCATTTTTCTGCTTGTTTTCATCTATAGCATTATGTAATTGGGTATGATTGTTTTTGCATTTTTATATTAACTTCCCCACCAAAATCAGCTTGTCAGTCTCTGTGTGTGTCCTCCATATGTTTTTACCCATTTCAGTCATTTTTCTGCAGCACTACTTTATGGTTAAGACCTTGCGAGGTCAACTATTTTAGCATCTACTTTTCCATCCTGTTGTGTCTCTTATATTCGCTGTATTATTTCCATACATTTTGCTTACTTACATTTAAAAAAATGTAATTAATGTTCAAAGTGCATGATTCGGTCAAAGCAGATAAAAAATCAGCTCACATTTGACGGCGAACAGTTAAAACTTTAATGTTTTCGTATCTGCTTCATATTCCTTATTCCAATCAATCTGTTAAAAAGGCATATTATTGTTCGCAGTATACTGTTGAAGAGAAATATTAAGATAATTATAATGCGTACAACTTAACAATCATATATTCGGTAGTTCATACAGTACTACAATTGTTCAAATATATTTTATTGGATTGTAATGGTGCTATGTATGTGTATGTTCCTTGTAAAATATTGATGCATTGTTTAATTTTTGCTTCTTCTATTATATTATAATACATCATTTGTTGTCTACATGGTATGATTTTCAATTTCTTGCAAGCAAATATACACCTTTCATCATGAACGCAAGGTTTCATTGATGCTTTATCTATTATAAGCATTTGTTCTCTAAATCGTACGATATAAATTAATTTCCAACAAGCAAATATACCTTTGTAAATCATCTATAATTCCTTTTCGCATAGGTGCTCGACTTATGGGTATGATAAATACTAATACATATAAACAGAATATCACATTAATACCTTATACACTGCTTTCATGTCACAATATTAAATTTTCATTAAGGACACAAATCCCTACTTACCAACTATAGCTTTCTTTCCGAATAGCTGGATTTTATATCATATAGCTTTATAGTTGTATCTTCCTAAAACATGTCAAGGAAAATATTATTCAGTCACTGCTCTTCACAAAATTTATTCCGTTCCTATTATGACCGATATATATATATTATGAACATAAACAACTGCTTTCCTTTTATGTTCAGCTATTTAATTTTCCTCCAATTTTAACTACTTTACCAGTTTTTTTACAATTATTAGGGAACTATTATCTTCATTCAAATTACAATAATAAATCTCACTACAACAAATGTAATTAACTGCATGTTCTTTTAAACAGTAAATGCTCTCAATGATTGTACCTACATCAATACATATATATATATATATGTGTGTGTATATGTTTGCTTACAATTTCATTTGCATTACTCCTCATTTCATGTTTCAATGTTTTACATTGTGTTTGTAAATGCATGTATATATATTTGCGTACTTTTTCATGTTCACGTTCTTCTTTCTTTTACTACGATTTCTTTTGAAAACGTAAAAATATACATACTGCTTCATTCTCTTGAGGGTGTGATTCTAATCCTTTGAGTACATTTTATCATTTTCATTACATAAGTAGTTTCACTTTTTACCTTATCATTATGATTATTTAGCACTTACATTATGATTCTTCTTATACATCAGTTACAAGAACTTAGCACTGTGTTAATAAAATCAATTATCAAATATGCTCATTCTTCGGTATTTTCCCAACACCATATATACCAATAGTTGCATTACATCTGTTCTGCTACAAATTGAGTTAATGACATGCTTGTAATACATCTTGTTTTAAATGCATGTCTTTTTTACTGCTGGTTTCAAAATAAATATTTTGGAACTTCATTTCTTGTTTCTGTTACTTTTCAATGTCAAAGCTTTTTAAAATAAAACCAGTTGTTAACAATACGTCATTTTGTGTTTGTATACAAAAGTAGGTAGATAACCTTTTAAAAACTCCTTTTTTTCCAAACAAATGACAATGCACGCACTATCTAAGGAATCAACTACATTTTCAAGGCTTATTTGTTATACTTTCCAATACCTCATAATTTTTAAGTCCATATATCCTATTTTGAGTTGCTTCCCTTTAATTGATTATACTTCTCTACTAGCGTGTTTAGAATGGTGAATGATTTACTAACATTAGCAATATATATGGTATTGTTTGTTTTCAGTAAATAATGGATTTTAATTTAAGAGTGATCACATCCATGAATGAAAATATTTTTGTCTATGATCACGATTGAATAAAAATCGATTATCTACTAAAAACCAACAAATTGTATTTTTACATAATGATTTCAACTGTATATTTACATTTTAAAAGAAAAAAATAAAAAACATTAAATTATCGATAATACTACGAATGAAAAAAGACATACAAGAGTATAGTTTGATTTATGCAATTATATCTGCCCTTCATAGGAATGTTTTTTTTCTTTAAAAACAAACAAAACAACTAAAAGTTGTTTATGTATAAAAAAAAGTAAAAAATCTTATATTTGATAATTGAAATAATTTTATTTTTTCGGTAAGGAAATTTGGTCCAGAAAAATGTAAAAAGTGTTATAACATTCTCACGAAATCACGAAAACATGTATTCCTTATATTGTAAATTGATCTTTTTTTAATGATGTATATATTTTGTTTATATTGTATTTACTTCATGCTGTAATTGTATATTTATTTGAATGACGATGAGCTTGTAATGCTAAAGTCTTAATAAACCATTCTGTTCTATTCTGTTCTGATAATGTTCACGGTTATTTTGTACTGTTTAAAACGTTACATTGTTGTTTTTAAATCACAAAAAAAAACGTTTTACAAATAAAAATAATTAAAAAAATCAGGATTCCTAACATTTCATAGCTTGCATCAAACATATATTCTCGACTGTATTATTAAATGTATCTATACGTAGTACATTTCAGCAACAAAAACAATTATGTTTTTTGCATTTATCTGTTTTAATTGTTTTCTATATAACGCATCCGATAAAAGAATAACATAGAACAACAATTTAAATTCAGCGTATTTCCCTTGTTAATTTGATCAATGATTGGGGGAAAGGTAGACCTTTTAGGTACAACAAACTTAACGTTAGTATTTCTGAACAATGAATGTGTACCAGTAGTTATCCACTTTTGATTAAACACTGTAAAATATCATCATAAACCGTGGAACTGCAGATAAACTAGAAGCATGCAGGTATATAGGTAAATACTCCAAAAGCCTACGACCTAACAAAAAATACTTGTCCGAAACGGTTTTATATAAGATAAATGTATGACATTAATTAACATGGCATTCAACTTAACATAAAGAACACATGTTTAATATTTTCGAACACAGGTTGCTTCATGGTCTGTTCCCCATAGACAAATTTGCTCACTGACACACATCTCATTATATGTTCAGGTATATCTTAATTCTATCAGCATTGTAGAACTCCGCTGGTCCGGCACTATGGCGTCTGCTTTAAAAACGGTCTCGGCAGTTCTCCTCGAATACCTGTGAACATGAAAAATATTACAATTAACACTTTTCATAACATTACGGTAAGCGTGTTGTCTTTGACGGAAAGTAATCATTTGAAGTATTGCTATATTTGTTTCCAAGAATTTTGGCTCGATTTGTTTAGCAAGAAAAACGTCGAGCTAATGTCTAGCTAGTTTCGTCATCGGTATCGCCTATGCAAGTTATGTGTTCTGGTTAACACGTGAGAGTGTATTTCTCTAAAACTAGCCTACATGTCCATACGAAACTTTCCATATTTGTACACAGAGAAAAATTGAATTGAAACTAAAAAGAATTTGTGTATGGTGCAGACAACATTCTAAAGACATAAAGAAATAACGCGTTTAATGCATGTTTTGGATAATCGAACTATTTCAACTATCACATTTCCGGATATGTAAAGTTCCACAAGTTTCATGTTAGTTAATGACTCAATATATGTGTATATTTATTCAATATGTGTTATTATGTTGCAATTTTTTCAAATAAATGCAATTACTAAGTTGATTGCATTTTCTTAACAATGTATTAATTTGTATCTTTGTCAAATATACAATTAAAATTTGCTCGATTATTCTTGCATGTATATTTGGATATAATTAATTATATTTCAAGCAAGATCTAGAGTACCAAATGTTTTTTAAAGATATCAGTAAGCTATTATTATTTATTGAAATAAATAATCATGCTTATATACAAACAAACGACACATAATTGTATTACAATTTACCTACTACAGTTGTGACATTTAAATAAATCAGTTAACTTACAAACGCAAACACGAAGATGTCTGTACTGATAAGTTTCTATTGCTCCAGGCGCTGAAATTAAACAAATCAATGCAAATACTAAAATATAGTTTATGTTTCCACATAGTTTTTGGCCACAACAACCAACAACAAAGATACCACTGATTGGATAACAAATACATGTTCACCATCTGGACGCGTCAAATAAAACAGGATTTTCAATAAACTCAAAAGTGTGGATGGAATAACTGGGTCAGGTGATAAAAGGGTAATATACATTCGTTTAAGGCCGATTCATCTGTCTCATCCGCAGATTCTTGAACGCCGCCTTGTTCGGAAACTAAAACATTATAATACATTATAAAAGTATGTACATATATGCAAATAATGCCACAAATGCATGCAACGAGGGCATTTTTGTTATCAAAAATAGACTGGGCGTCGCAAAATTCATAATCAAAATGCAAATATCATATTTTATAACATCTAAACACCAGAAATGTTAGTTATGTGTCATAAAAAATTGTAATGAACACGACTGAAGGGAATCAAAAATGAGGAATATAAACAAAATACGGCAGCATAGGTAAAGTGCAACTCCATCCTCTTTTTACAGGCCAAACGATTACAAAATATGCAAAGTGAAACTTCAGCTGCACCAGCAAGAGATAAACCTTAATATAGCTTAAAGTATTTAATTCATGGCAAGAAACCCATGGTGAAACACAATGACACAGAACACATGATATAGACATGATATAAACTATTTAAAATGCTATTGGGTCCGCATTGATGCCAACTTAAAACACTCGTTATGGTTTAAATACTGTTATACGAAATTTTGAATTCCTGTGTTTACTTCGCATTTTCCTTATGGTCCTTTTATCATGTATCTCAAATCAAAGTTGAAAAACAATTTACTTGTTTTTCCTAATTTTTTTATGAACGATTTTTCAAAACAATTACACTTATACACAGCAATATTTATCAAGTAATACTGTTTTGTTATATATTTTTACATAAATGCATGGTTTATGAATTGTTCATAGTAAATAAGGTGTAAAAAGTGGAATAAAGAACATATATGTACATTATCTAGTTATAAGTCTTTTGAATATATTTGTTCAAAAACAACCCATAATACAAACTTTGAACCCAAACTATGTCTATGATGTTTCCTTAATTGAAACATACAAAAAAAATGTTAGTTTTACTGCACGAATGTTATTTCCCAGCTTCACTTACAATGGTACCCACGTTTGCCACACATGAATATGCCATAACCATGCTGCAGAGACTTTTAGATGTTTCACAAACTTATGAAACATATCTTCATTTCATAAACAACTACCATAAACTGCTTACAACTATCTATAACATGTAGTACATCATTTGCAAACGAAAGCAAACGCGCACAAAATATATCATATTGCTCAGTTTGTATTTCATCACCTGAGCAATACTATTGAGAATTAACTAGTTTTCATATAGAATTATCAATTGTGCAAACATGTTTAAATATGTGATATGATAGATAGATCATAATCAACTCATAGTGTAACAAACACTATCTTTACTTGGTACCTTCACAGATCAAGAAGGAATTGACCACTTAACCTTCCAGTTCAAAAAACATTTCCCATAATGTGCCAGAAAGGGAAGATTTTGACGGGGAAACAGAGGGGCTTTTCAAACGTTTTTTTCCCTTTAATGTCCTTTTAAATGTTTATTAACCAAACTATCACAATTTGATAAGTCTAAAATAATAATTATTTAAAAAAAAGCAAATTATGAAGGCAAACTGTTTTGCTCATGATTTATAGTGTATAACCAAAGATGTGATGCATATAAGAATTATAACAAGGTTTTTAAACGAAAATGTATCAGTTAGGACGCTACATTTATAGCTATTTTATACAATTTATTTATGTGGTTTTACTTATCCTTTTAATGGTGCATCTCTTAAATATTATCAGTCAGGTTATAGAAGAATTCAAACTGAATGACTCAATAGAAATGTAATGTCATTTATCATAATCGTAAACTTCCTATACTACACATAAAGTGAAACTTCAGCTGCACAATCAATAGAGAGAAACCACATTTTCCAATATGGTCTTTCATTATGGCACGGAACCAATTGCCAAACAGTGAGATACAACACAAATTCCCTAGACAATACACAAGCTTATTAACAAAAGCGCAAACGTGAATAAAACTGGGGTCGCCCCCTTGGAACGGTCAAATCAAAAGCACTGTGGGTTTTAACCAGTTTCTAGGAGCTCCAAACCCCACACTTGGCCTAGAAAATAAAAGATTTAAAGATTTAAAGGTAATTACAAAATAATAAAAGAGGAAATATTTAATTTACCATTTAACTACTTAATTGTTATATACAGACCATAGCACCAGAAGCGTAACTGTCTGAGGCACGATGAAAGGAAACCACAACAAGCATCGAGCCCTGAATCTTCACACTCATCCCTTTGTTCTTGGTGACCCGGATCAGAGCCTAAAATAGCCATGTATATGCATTTACAGACGCAACGTAAATAACATGAAAATATTACTTTTGTTGGCAAAAATACATTTAGAGTACATTTTAAATTGTTCACATATAGTGGTATATTTTCAGCCTTTTTGTTGGTAACTTGGTGATTGAGTTGATCACTAATATATTGTTGGAACCTTAAATTAACAAATAAGATTTCAAGTCAAAATACAACAATGTAGTTGTGTGATCTATATACAATATATATATATATATATATATAATTGAATATTTAGAGTTTTTACAATTACTTTGAATAACTTTCAATACAGTTAATTGCGAACATATCAATAAGTATGACAACATGTGTATTGCATAAAATGACACGTTTGGATAATTTTATATTAATTATAAAGTAAGAATATTTTTAAATGAATGCCTTCCTTTTCAGAGACAAAGAAAAAACTTTAAATGGTTACCATACATGTAAGTATCAGAATTATCTAGAACTTAAAAGGAAAATGAAGTCTCTATTTAATAGTTAACGGTGTGTTTTGTATGTGTCGTTCAATGCATTCATTCGTATTATAAGATTAGCCATTTAACAAGAAGTGCTAAGGTAGGAATAGGAATAGTTGAAGCAAATAGTATAAGCCTCATGCGGTTTTAGACGTCGGTGAAATGCATCACATGGCTAAGTAATATACATCTGGACTATTCATAACATGTTACTATTTAATTTTACCAAATTTACAATTTATGTTTGCTCTGTNAACCATGCCTACAACATTACCTTTATCATTTTCACCTCTAATGAAGTAATACCCTTCATAATGTAAAGATGAACCATCTGACCAGTTTCATCAAGACTGAGTCATAAATGTGGCCTCTAGAGTGGTAACAAGTTTTTATAACATTCGACCTGATGACCTAGTTTTTGAACGCACCTGAACCAGATTCAAATACGACCTAGATATTTTCAAAAGAAGCATTAAGAGTTTCATCATGCTTGAGTCATAAATGTTGCCCTTGGAGTGGTAAGAACTTTTTTAAGATTTTGACCTGGTGACCTAGTTTTTGGACGAGCATGACCCTGATTCGAACTTGGCCTGAATATGGTCAAGATGAACATTCTTACCACGTTTCATCGTATTTATTTATAAAAAAGGCCTATAGAGTGGTAACAGAGATTAATAGGAATACTACATTATGAAGTGTGTGATGTTTGCAAAGACTTAACAACACCATTTAAAATAAAAAAACACAGAATTAAATATAAAAAATTTGTTGATTTTTTTTATGATCACATGAAAATTGTTATAACTTACTATTCACCATCTACATATTCACCATCTACATACTGCAGAAGGAAGTTTTTATAACCAAATCATAGTTAATCATACTCCCACACTTTTATCAGTGCTTGAGAACTGTTAGTGTTCTTCTTAAGAAGGACGATTATAGACAGCTGGTCTCTTGATAGTGAGAAGTGTTCAATCAGAACTAAGTGATGTCGGAAGCATATACAAAACTAGAAACAATACCATCATTGTCATTTTGCACTTGAATAAGTCTATCTTTTTCTTTTATCCTATGAAAACCTCTCTCTGGTCAACAAGTTTTTTTCTGAAGATGCAATGAATATACTAATTATTGTAATACTATCTTATATCTAACTTGTTTAGATTCCATAGGTGAGAAATGGTAAGATTTTTGTTTTGCAATCTTGCGTATCAATATCACATCCTCTCATTCTACAGATTCTACATTACTAGATTCTACATTCCCAGATTCAACATTCCCAGATTCTACATTCCCAGATTCTACATTAATAGATTTTACATTCCCAGATTCTACATTACCAGAATCTACATTCCCATATTCTACATTCCTAGATTCTATATTCTTCAATCACTGTCAAAAATTCTATGTACAAGGCTGGTTTTGTGTACAGCCTGAGCATGTTACAATTCTCAGGATTTTCCTCATATTTGTGGAAATATCTGGTTTGAATCTGAGTAATTTACCTATGAACTGTTGTGAGTTTATAATAATTTATCATATCAAAACAGGTACTGCCTTAAACAATTTGACATGATAGTTTTTAACCTCATAAAACATATCAACGTTTGTTGAATAAACTCTCTATCAAAACTATTTCAAATATACATTTTCTACATCTAATTCTAGTATTGGGCTTGTTTGTTTGTGTAGTATCCATCAATCTAAGTATAACCAGTGCTTCTATCCATCTGTTGTTTTTTAGTTGTTCGAAGTGAACAACTAAGGTTAATAGCAAGTTTTGCAATCCAGATTTCTAAGTGATCCAAAACCTGATAACCTGCCACATCCGCTCCGAGAAAGAGTTCGCAGCGCCGTTTCAGTTCTTGAACTACAATCATTTACAAATTGACACATAATATGAAGATCGTGTTTTATGGAATAATTTGTAAAGCATCGTATATAGAAAAAGTCAAAAAACTATTTTTTAACTATATGTGACGCGGAAGAGTATGTTTAAGTTCACTATGTGCTACGTCAGTCACATAGTATTTTTGCGCAGCACAGGTCATTCACAATTTGAGGCTATTAATAGATCCGGTGTTACGTTAAAATTGCATAACACAGCTCTCGTTAAAGGTCACAGGTGCAGGTCAGCCAATAGATGCATTCGGGAAGACGCAGCGGGACCTGTAAATGAAATACACACATGCGCGCGCGCAGCACAGCGCGTTTATCGAGGCTTGAAGGCAAACTGTTGTATCTGCTTAGTATTTCTCGTGTGATACGATAGTCAACAGTGCTCTTTACATTCAACCTACATTCGCACAGAGAAAGAGTCCACTAGGTGCTACGTTCCCTTTGTTTACTTCAGTTAGAGGTCAAATCTTCACATAATCCATTCATAAGGCATTGACTATGTAAAATTTCATTGGGTGGTTATTGATAGAATTCTACAAAGGCTTTACAGAAGTTTTTGCGGATAATACGTCTCGCGGGAGTGTATATTTCTGCATAATAAAAATACGCTGTCATAGTCACATGGTATATGTTTGGGTGTTGAGCGTAATTAGCATAGGTGCAACGCACCTATGCTTAAGGTTTAAGCTACATTTCGAAAATCGACATGGAACGGTTGACCATTATGAAGCCTTACCTGATAAAAAATCAGACGAAATATCTATTTAATATAGTATATGGTAATTCTTACAATTTTTTTATTTGGAAACGTTTTTCTAACGTTTTCTTCCAAGAATATTGCTGACACCGTTTTTAGTGATTTTTTCTAAGACCGTTTTATGTCAAAAAATCTTCTAATAACCTAAAACAAATTTCGTTCGTAAAACAATTCTAACTGCACTATAAATCTCAATCTCCTACGCAGTGGTCTCCCTTATACTAGAAGTTACTGACCGGGCGAAGCAAGGGAAGTAACTGCTGTGAGGAGTTTCTATAAATCTGTATTCAGAAATCTGTATTCAAAACTCAATCTGTTGTGCACGTCTGCATCTAACGCTTACCACAATTTTTACGACAAATTCTTGACGCAGACGAATAGGGTAGCGCCTATTTTCATTTGTGAAAAAAATAGTTTGATACAGATCTGTCCGTGCTTAAATTTTGAAAAGCTTGGGTAATTATTTTTCATAAGCGTTTCAAACACTGATGTAAATGGAAAGATTATCTATTTTAATAGTCGGTAATTGTTTGAAAATTATTGATTTGAGAAATTCGCGGATGGCGATATCGAACTACATTATACCACGTGACGCCATATTGTAAACAAGCTTCTAGTAGCTGATTCACCATGATCGCAAGTATTATTGTAATTTATATTGTGCATTAATGTTAAATGTATTATATGAATTAAACATATTGCTTCATTTTCTTCTATATTGAACAATGATCAATTTATTGCATATATCACATTGAGCATTGTTTTTCCGAGCTTTAAACTGACAACATTACCCGATAAGTTGTTGTTACTGTTGTGTTGTCATTATATTATACGTTTAATTAGGTCTCATTTCCCTTAATTGTCATTTTGATTTGCATTGTAACATATTCTCTATTGATTCATCTCTTTTAAAATTTGTATACTTCAGGGCATTAAAATCATATTTCATTGACTGCACACTGAAATTATACCAACACATAATCTTATTCCCCTGTGTTATTAAATTGAATTCTTCCAGGAGGACCTGGAAAGAGAGGTCACTGTTGGGAGTTCCCCGACAAGGGTAAAAGATATCATGATCTCCGACAATCGTCGGAGAGTGAAACTGACCCTCTGGCGAGAGGCTTGTGACATGCCCCACGGTCTTGAAACATTCATCCAGGTCACAAATGCTGTGACCAACGTTCACAGAGGGGAGACTTCGCTGTCACTGACCTCAAGGAGCGTTATCCAGGTTTGTAAGATTGCTATTATAAACTCTAACAAAAAATATACATTATTATTTTCCGTTTACATGGTGTTCAACCGGTTTTTTATTCAACACTGAATGCGCAAATCTGTTGCAAGTTGTGGAACTGACATGAACCTTTAATGCTTAAAAATCTTGAGTCAGTGTCAATTAACAATTGATAATTGTAACAGTATTGTCTGTCCTTAATACTATAATAAATGAAAAAAGATGACTGTACAGTTCGTTAATTAAATTTATAAAACTTACTCACAGAATAATTTCTTCTTCACTCACTTTACGTCATTCTTCTTGTCGGTAATACTTTCTTGTGCTAGATTTAGACATAAATGCTTTTTTTCACATAATGCTGCTTAATGCATCTGGTTATCAGTAACGAGTTATTTTCCATATTGAACTTTCATGTTTACACTTTAATACATTTATATATTGTCTTCAAAAATGCAAAAACATTTAACAGAAACTTACTTACATATAGCCGTGGAAAAACTTAACATTTCAGTTGCCATTGTGTTACTGCACACCGTCATTTGTATTCATGAACTTACGCCCTGTCAAATTCTTAATTATCTTTTAGTAAGGCACATTATAACATCGAGGGATTTGCATTAACATGATTATTCCTTCCATACATTGTAGTAATAAATTAATTATTAACCTATTTTGATGTACTTTCAGACTGCTGAGGCTCCTTTCTTTTAAACAGTAAACACTCTCAATGATGGTACCTTGATCAATCGTATATATATATATTATATTACACTATATATTCACAGTAAAAATATGTACCTGTTTAAATCCAACATAAATTAGAACGTGTATATTTTCATTGTTGTTTTGCTATGTATGCTTACAATTTCATGTATATTAATGTCAAACAAGGAAGACTGTAATATGTTACACATTGCCAAATGCTTCCNAAATCCAACATAAATTATAACGTGTATCTTTTCATTGTTGTTTTGCTATATGTTATATATGTTTGCTAACAATTTCATGTACATCAATGTCAAACAAAAAAGGCTGTAATCTGTAACACATTGCCAAATGCTTCCATTTAGCATAATCTTACCCAAGTATGATCTTCTCATTGTTTGCTCCTCATTTCATGTTTCAATGTTTTACATTGTGTTTGTAAATGCATGAATATATATTTGCGTACTTTTTTTCATCTTCACGTTCTTCTTTCACTTACTACGATCTTTTGAAAACGTAAAAATATACAAACTGCTTCATTATATTGAGGGTGTGATTTCTTATCCTTTAAGTAAATTTTATCATTTTCATTACATAAGTAGTTTCACTTTTTATGCCCCCGGTAGGGTGGCATATAGTGATCGCACTGTCCGTCAGTCGGTCCTTCTGAAATTCCGTCACACTTTGCGTTTAAGTTTCGAAAAATGCTCCTAACTTCTTTGTCCCTTGAGATATAACCTTCATATTTGGTATGCNAAAATCTTGTTATTGCCTCGTAAAGACCTGAAATAGATGTTGACATGAAAAATTTCCAATGCTAAAAGTAGTGGGTGGGGTAATTTGACTCGATCCTTATAAAACATAGTACTTTATCTTTAAATATTGATCTTTTATAATATAAACTGTTTCAAAAAAGCATTTTTCATAACAAAATATGTTCAAAAATGGTTTTGAATATTGTGATTGTGGTGTATACTTGTAATATGAAAAGATATTGTATTTTTTTTAGTTACAAATAAAATTGTGACAGTGGATCTACTAAAACACGATTTTTCGACATTTCCCACCATATTTCAGACTGCAACTTTTTTTCCTGTGGTTATTTAGATATTATCCTTAATCAAAATGCGAAAAACATTTCTTTTGCAATTAGTTCGAGGTTTGATGCTGTTTACGGCTAGATTGACTAGCCTATTATCAAATCTGCTCATTCTGTGGTATTTTCCCAACACCATATGTATCAATAGTTGCATAACATCTGTTCTGCTACATTTTTCGTTAATGACATGCTTGTAATACATCTCGTTTTAAATGCATTTCTTTTTTACTGCTGGTTTCAAAAGAAATATTTTACAACTTCATTTATTTTCTTGTTTCTGTTATTTTCACATATACATATATCGTATAATTTTTTATTTTTTTTTTGGATAAAAAATGTTGTTTTATAACATATTGANATGTCTACGTAGTGGATTTTGTCGAGTACCCCCGTTGAAGTTGAAGTTTACTTCCTAGACTCACGAAAGTTGGCGCGCTAACTTTGATTTGATATATATTCATTTTCCAGCTATTTGTTTATTACTAAAATGCATTCAATTTTGGTGGGGAGGGAGGGGCGGCTAGGAGTATCCGGAGGAACCCTCATATGTCCAGTAAAATGACCAAAAACCAAACTTTCATAGGCCAGAAGCGCGTTCCGAGCTTTCCTTGTGATCATAAATCCGTATTTTTAATTCACATGGTCAGGTCACCACTGCGAAGAGTTTGGGCGCTTGACACCAAGTCTGAAAACTGACTGTGGTTTCAAAATAAATATTTTACAACTGCATTTCTTGTTTCTGTTATTTTCACATATACATATATCGTATAATTTTTTTTGGATAACAAATGTTGTTTTATAACATATTGGTAGTGTTAAAGTGACTAAGCCACTAGCCCAGCACCTGTGGTTTCGTTTATGCAATCTTGCACAACTTTATTGAAGCAACAATAAATGATGTACCAACCCATGCGATACACGAAAAAATCTCGTCGAACACAAGGTCCCATAACTTTAAAAATTTGTCGAACCCATCCAGATCATATCGGACCTCATTCTTCTTTAACCATAGAATACAAGATACCTTTTGTACAGTTTATTATCCCCCGCGAAAGGCGGAGGGATATTGTTTTGGCGTTNAACGATGTACCAACCCATGCGATAGACGAAAAAATCTTGTCGGACAAATGGTCCCATAACTTAAAAAATTTGTCGGACCTATCCAGATCATATCGGACCTCGTTTTTCTTTAACCAAAGAATACAAAATACCTTTTGTACAGTTTATTTTCCCCCGCCAAAGGCGGATGGATATTGTTTTGTTGTGGTCCGTCCGTCCAGCACATTTGTGTCCGGAGCCATATCTTGGAAGTGCTTTGGCGGATTTCATTGAAACTTGGTATGAGTATATACATGGGTAAGAGGATGATGCACGCCAAATGGCATTGTACACCATCTATTAAAAACGGAGTTATGGCCCTTTAAATCTTGAAAAAAGGCTTTTTCCTGTGACAAAACTCTAAATTGGCGGGGGATATCATTTCAACGAATTTGCTTGTTTTTATTATTAGGACGTTTAATTATGACGTTCACAATGTTCATAAAATCTTGACACAGGACAGACAAGGGTAGTGTAGTTCCCTGCTTTAAATTTGCGATCATCACAATGCTCGAAACCAGTTACATTCAATTCAACTACTCAATGATGTGTCGCCTACGTCACGAAACAATGTGCAATCTTTAACTGGTTCTAAGAATCGCGCTTGGAGTTTGTTACGTCACCAGCAAAGACAACCGGTTGACTGGTTGGTAAAATTGATGTTATGTTTCTTTCTGCTTGAATGAAAATCACAGGAACGTAACAGTACAGTATAATTTAAAGTTGCAAACAAAACAATAAAAACAAACATATATCTTTGGCATTAGCTTCCGAATGAAAAAGTCGTTCTGTCTCGAACATAATAATGATAACGTTCATTACCACATTGTACAAATATCTCTAAGGAGCATGTAATTGTTATGAGTTACTACATCTTTTCATTAAACAAACAACGGACAGATCTGTAGGAAACTATTCTTGTCCAAATTAAAACACCAGCAGAAATAAACGTCCAGCCAGAAATAACATTTACATCCGGGCATTTACTTTATCGCAAAATACCAAGCTCACTTAATACGTGTTCCTGATTTTTCGATTGTTATAGGAAGATTTGCAATATTTCATCACTTCCTGTTTCATTTATTTGTACTTAATCTTAAAAATAACTTTTCTTCTTGATAGCCTTTTAGTTTTTCATTCAGTCAACTAGTGTTCCCTTAACATTTACGTAAGCAGCAACTTCCCTGTATTTTGCAACTATGCTTTCAACGCCATCGGCGCTCTCGTTTTTTCATGGATTCCTTGTAACCAAAATACATAGGGATGGCAAGTTTCAACCAAATGAGACAATTTTAATAAAAAAAATAAAAAAATCCAATGGTAGCAAAATGATATTTTGTTCCATGCGGGAAGTCCGCAAAACGCACACGAATTATGACCAAAATGCTCAGCAAAAAAAACAAGAGGGCCATGATGGCCCTGTATCGCTCCACTGTTTTTTTGTGCGAAAAAAGCGTGCAATGTGCATGGGNAAGTAAAACTATATAAGGCGTGATGATTGCTTCTCAGCATAACACAGCGTTACTCATTTACCAACAACGAAATTCGCAATACGCTGACAGAAAGATAAATAAAACGAAGGCAGTAATAGTACGTGTGACTTGGTAACAGTTTTAAGGTAACAAATTACTTACACCAACACGTGTACAAGCGCCTTTTTTGTTGTGTTGAAAGGTTTTACTTTTTGCTACTGGTTTAACGTTTAAGGGCGGTTCAACTCGTGGTTTTTGATCTTGAAGTTGTGACAGAAGATTCATTACGCTTAACCATATCAGCGCCCATTAAAGCCACATTATCACTCAAAAACAACGAATATTTCGCAAAATATTTCATAAAATAAAGTTTACCCATACAAAATCAGTATTCCTTATAGCAAAAGCCAAAATTTCAACGCCAGATGTGGTCTGGTAGCATAGATTTAACAAGATACAAAATGCTCGTTTTTATTTGTTGTTGTTCAATATATTCCATTTTAATTTCCCGCAACGATATTATTCATACAACACACGATCACTAAAAAGGAACATGAACATGTGTTGAATATATTGTACATGTACCACAAAAACTAAAAACGAGCATTTTGTATCTTGTTAAATCTATGTTACCAGACCACATCTGGCGTTGAAATTTTGGCTATTGCTATAACAGTGCGGTTTTGATTCCATTGAAATGCATTTGCTTAACATAGAGCCATTCCTCCACAATCCGCTTTTATTATATTCGACCAATAAGACATTTACATGATCGGAGAATTATATAATTATGTTGTATTAAAATTCCGTTGACGAATTAAGAACTAAATACTACATGTGCAGTGTATTATTATATACACCTCCCATGTGTAATGCTGTTTATTCGATATAAAGGTGATTGTTTAAAAAAAAAAATGTCGATAATATAATTTGGAAATCCGGCTACTGTATGTTAGTTATTGTGAAATTGTAACAAAACATTGAACACAATTCGCACATATCCTGTGTTATGGTATTTTGAAGAGCAAACGTATATTCGCAATCATTCCGTCGGCATATTGCTTATTATTGAGTTCTCATATCAGCATCTTCTACGCGATGCAGCGATTGAATCACAATATGTTATATAAAGAAAAGTAACTCGGTTATGTTGACTTTTGGCGTGCAGCTCTTAAACCATAGTGTATACTTAACTCTAAAGGAATGTATCTGAGCATTCAACACTATCGCTGTAGTGTCTGTATGTATACGTAACAAGGTGTATTTGACTTAAGCTCGTTAAGGCCGAAAAAATGGTTTCGTCTTATCAATCACCACGCTTTGTTAGCAAGCGGAATGCAATTACGGTAACATTTCACATTATTGGCGAAATTAAATGAATTGGTATTGGCTTGGTATATGACGCTTTTTACCTTTGATTTTGAAAACACATCTTTAAAACGGTGATTACATTTCTGACCTTTTGATGTTAAACCCCGGCTTAAGAGTTCTGCTTAAACCATTTACGTCTTATCAGTCAAGTATTTCTGACTTATTGAAATATTTTTTAAATGTGTTTGCAGTATTATAAACACATTATTTGCAACCGCAATATATTAAGGTCTTGTTTGTTTTTGTATTTCTAGTTTCAATCAGTAGAATGGCATAGTTTATTGACAAACATTAGCAGTTACAATACAAGAGTGTGGTATTTGATAGGAAAAGTACATGCATACAAAACTCATACTGGACGGCACACATTTGCGATTAATATTCGGGGAATCAATATATCTTGTATTGTCAATATTAATAACAACTGTTATTTAGTCGATTTAAAAATAAAGTTATCATCTCGTTTTTTTGTGTGCAAATAAGCGTTGCACAATTTTTTTTTATCGTGAATGCCTTTAAAATATCGCGCGAAAGCCTAAATTGGTTACATCTTCGAAGAATATGCTGTAGACAGCTCCTTATCTTTAAGAGACGACTTTGTAACTACAGTCACGTGGAGTATAATTATACGCGTACCTGAGTATCAAATAGCTGACTTACAACGGAGTCGTCGAGAAAGACATGCACCATGGAGTATTGTAGTTCCTATGGTTCGTTTGTTGTTTTTGTGTTCGGTTCTGTCTGTGTATTTAAACCAGTGAAGTACACATACCATACATAGCGGTGATATTAAATATTTTATAACACAAGTAAACTAACAAGTTGATAGAAATGAAATAAAAAATAATGGAACGTCTCTGCATTTATTTAAAATAATAGCTATACATTGTAATTCCCTATAACCTTCTTGACAATAACACAATTGAGTGCGTAAAGTGTAGATACAAAAAGGTGATATTCATAGATTAACGTGAATTGACGATATGCATCATATTATAAACGTGTTAACTAAACTATGTGGATACTTGTCCTTTAATAACTGCACAGATGCAAAAAATCCCAACTTGTAAAGCTTAGGCGTTTTCAAAGATGTCCAAACAATGACGTATTAGCGATATGTGCACATCGTTAAACAAATGCTTAGTTTCTTTCGCATTACACTGTAACTGGAACATCTATTAAAGCCCACTTTGCTTTGAACTCAACTAATTGCCACAGATTTGTTCACACGCATGATAGCAACAGAGAGTCCTGCAATGGTCTAGCGAGGAGCCAGGCGGTGATGCATAGATCAAACCCTGCTCCGTAGTCATATGCTTTGCTTTTGACAGCAAAGATGGCGAAAGCAATGATCATGAAAACACCAGCAAATATACCAATACGTATTTAAAATAAGGAAGCTCAATAATATTATTATATACTATATGATTTATCCGGTCATCTATTATATAGTTACGGTGAGTATTTTTATTTATTATTGGTAAAAACGTATTGACGATGAAATAATTATTGGAATCAAGTGTTATTATAAGCTCCATCCACAGTCACCTAAACAATGCAATGTTGTTGTGCATGTGATGAAATGACATCCTTCTATTTGGATATAATTAAATTAAAACGTGTCATGCCATGACATCTTGCTGTTTGTATATGGTAAGAGTGATGTAAAATATTACCGGTAGCCACCGAAAGCCCGAGTCACAGTCGCGAATATAATATTAGATTTAAGCCTACTGAAATCACAGTCGCCAATCATAGCGAACAGACCCAGGAAAGCAAAGGCTCGAACTGCTTCAAACCAATCTGTCAATGGACAATACGTATGCATTTTTGGTTGCTCTCAGGCCATGCACTTAACTGTTTTGCAATCTTTATTTGAAAATTGTGATCATACATAAATTAGTCTGCGATGCATGATATTGACATGTTTGATTCTCAAGTACATTTCTCAATCGAACGATAAAGACATATATGGTTCCTTCAATATAAAGAAGTGAAACTCCAGAAGCTCCAGCAGCATTGTATTCCTATTACACTCACGTTCGTGGTCCTTTATTTATGGCAAGTGATCTATTGCCAAAACAGTACAGTATGGCACAATACGAAACAACATTCATACATAGTAAAATAAGGCTGAGGTCACCGCCTTGGAACGGTCAATGCTAAAAACTGGAGGTTTAACCCGGTTATAAAACGCTCAACCTCACACTTGGCCCAGCAATGTGCTTGATACATATAAGTGTAAATAAAATTTAACCTCATGGCATTGCAACTCAAATTAAACAGTAAAAAAAGGGAATTAAAACGCATTCAATGTAATTTCTATTTAATTGCTCAATGGTAAGAAGGAGACCAGAGCTTCAAACATTAATTATGGCTTGCGAAATACATGTGCTTAATCGATCCACATGCTTTAATATATTACTATGTACCTGGTACTGTTATCCCCTCAAAAGAAATACAAACGGAGCCGTCGCATCCTTTCCAAGTAAAGAAAACACTATAAAATTCGAAACAATTAAGCAAATGAGCTTTAGTGTGTGTGTTTTTTTTATAAAGTAAAACATGTAATTTGTATGTCAATCCTGTTTCTTGAGAAAGAGAAATAATGGTTTTATCTAACCTGCGACCACTGAGAGCACGATCGTAAGATAGACAAGAACGGATTTGTCCTTCATAATAAACGTGTGCATAACATGAGTCACAGTCGCCCCAATCATAGCGAACAGGCCGATGAAGACAAAGTTCCGGACTGCTTCCAACCACCCTGTCCAATAAAAATACGTATGCATCTACGGTTGTTATTATGCTATGTGTTTTACTGTTTCGCAATCCTAATTTGTAAACTGAGATCATACTTTTGGAAGTTTTCGATCTATGAACTTCACAAGTTTGACTATATTTACATATATCAAACACATGCAATATACAGATAAGGTTTAATTGAAACTAACCGTTACAGCTGCACAATACATAAATGTAGTTTACACAAATGCATTTTTCTCTAGCAATATACCTGATGCTTTCGAGATTAGAAAACACTTGGAGCTGACGCTGTCGCTGACGCTGTTGCATTCTTTCCAAAGTCCGTATGAAAATCCAACAACAGGATCCTCATACCAGTTGTTGAGTGCCAGGGCCGAGATACAGAACAGCACGTTCAACGCTGCAAGTCCAATCACTGCAAAGATGAGAATCTGCTTCGTACCCAGCATTGTGTTTTGCAGATTTTTTATAGCATGGTAAAGTGTAGTTCATTCATATCAGCCCACTCTGGATCAGCATACGATTTAATGCGGACGATTCCGGAGATAGTCGATGTTTCACGATTGCCTATCTTGCGGAGGATTCCGGAGATAGTCGATGCTTATTACTCTGAATGTAATTGACAAAGCGATAAACAGACACAAACAGTTGGTTTTTTATTTAACGTTTTATCCGCTTTTAAAGCAATACAAGTAATTCTTGAAGTCGCTATAGCTATTTCAACAGTAACATATAGAGGCAAACAGTTGTTTTCTTATTTAACGTTTTATCCGTTGCAAAGCAATAACATTACATCCCGAATTCGCGAAAGCTATTTAAACTGTAATACACAGAGCATGTATTGATATTGTAAAATTGTATACGCACTGTAATTCTTAAAATAGATTGCATCCTGCATAAGTATGTGTTTCCATTATGCACACGAAAATGAAGTATACACCTCGTTCAGGTCGCGTATATATAACGACATGTTATGCGTAGATGAACCCCCTTTCTCACGATACTGAATGGAGAGTGGTCTGATTAGACTCAAGATCCTGAATCGCAGTTTGTTTTACCTTGGCCATTTTGAAAAATGGATTCCGTATTGTTTAAACATTGGATGGGTGGTGGGTAAAAGGACCAAGACATTCTTAATTTCTTATTTGATGTTATTATTTATTTATTTTATTATTATGGAACGTTGTCACTGTGTTCGTTTAAAAACTTTTACTCTAGCCGTCACTGCTCTACCTCGTCTTCGAAATTGACAATTAAAAGTACGCAAAACACATGTAATCATGTATACGCTTTGTGACGATGAGGAATATAATGCTGTCTTTTTTCGGAGCAGCTGTTTTACCCAACTTTTGACTTTCTTAACATCCAATCAAACATTCTAAAATTGCCCGTCATTTGGTGCGAATAATACAAAACAAAATAATGCTGATTGCTTATTTTTATTAACCTATTTAGAAAACAAATACTTCAACTTTTCTGTTAACACCTTAACGCAGCATATTTGTGTTATTTTATTTCATTTTGTTACGTTCGCGGCTTACTACAATGATATTTTATGTAGACTAAATAAGAATGCAAGCGCCGATTCTACTTCCTTTTCTGTTGGAGCGTGTATGCGTATAATTGGGTGTATAACGTGTCGTCCCTGGGTCTCGAACCTGATTCCTCTCGAAGGAAAAGCTAATTCGCTTTCTCGACACCACGCAGGATTTTGATTAGTGCGGTAAGTTTAACCCATTTATGCCTAGTGGACTCTCCCATCTTTCTAAATTGGATCAATTTATTTCCAAAATTATGGATGACATGTATATTTATTTCTATATTTAGAATGGTTCTTACATAAATTCCTTTGAGCAAACAGCGCAGACCCTGATGAGACGCTGCATCATGCCAAGGCCTTTTTTCTAAACGCTAGGCATAAATGGGTTAAACGATATGTTCGTAGTATACGTATTTGCGAACTTAGCGTAGAAAAGTGTTATAAACGCTTGATTATTTTTCCGAGTTCGAATGTTGAATATCCATAAACAAAGGGATATTTTAAAAACAATATTAACCAGAAGTGTTTTTTTCTTTTTTATTAAGTATAATGTATAAACACTTTGTCGAATCTATGGCAATTGTTTTGTAAATTGTCGTTTTTCCAAAGAGTGAACAAGTCCCTTTAAATTCAACTCTAGATTAATTGTAAAGAGAAAATAAGACACGTATCATGGATGGAATTTGTTACTTTTACTCTATTGTGAAGTGTTTTAGCGAGTTCTAAACAGAATATATGACCCGCGCTCTGTGAAAAGGGGGTGTAATACATGTGCGTAAAGTGTGCAGTCCGCACAGGCGACGAAACTTTCCTCCTTAACTAGATGGTTGCTAGCTAAGAAGAGACTTTCTTTAAAAGAAATAAAAACTGTCTAAGAAGCGGAAAGTTTCGTCCCTTATTAGCCTGTGGGTACTGCACAGACTAATCCGGGATGGCACTTTGCGCACATGCATTAAACCTCCTTTTCACAGAGCGAGGCTCATATCTATCTTAGATCGATGCAATTAACCATTGTTGTTCTGTAGCATACTTACAAAACATATTTGAACATTACAGGCTGTTAACTTTGAGAATAATAAAGCATTAATCGCGTTCTAAGTACATGACCGTTTGTTCAAATGTTTGCCAAATCAAAGCGTTCAATGGTAATGCGTACACGGGAATATGAGACGAGCTTAACTTTAAAACATTTTCCATTTTTCATATTCAACCGCGCGTATAAAAACACAATTTGTACCCACAGCTGTTACTCCACATAAAAGAGCATCCTGTTTTACCTTGTATAATGATACAAGTGTACTTTTGTCATTCATATAAATACCTTTTTGCAAATTGAAGTAGCAATGGTACTAAATTATGCACAAACACACACTTCAACAGAAAATGAATTAAAATCTACCCTCGCATTCTTATTCAGTCTACATAAAATAAGTAAGCAGCGAGCAGTAAACAGCGAATGTAACAAAAAAAAATATATTTACACAAATATGATCCGTTAATGTGTTAACAAAAACGTTGAAGTATTTGTTTGTTTATAAATAGGTTAATTAAACCAAGCAATCAGCAATACTTTAGGTTTTTAATTATTCGCATCTTTTGGTGGGAATTTTTGATTGAATGTTAAGATGGTTAAAAAGTAGGGTAAAACAGCTGCTCCGAAAAAAAAGACAACAATACGTTCCTCATCGTCATAAAGCGTATACTTGAATACATGTGTTTATCGTAGTTTCACTTTTCAGTCTTGTAGACGAAGTAGGGCACTGACGGCAAGAGTTATTTTATATATGATCAGTGTCACGTGACATGTCGTTATATATACGCGACCCGAACGATGTGTTTGCTTCGTGTTCGTGCTCATAATGGTAAACACATAACGTGCAGCATGCAAACTTTTATAATAATAACAGTGCGTATTTTACAAAATCAATACATGCTCAGTATGGTACAGTTGCAATAGCTTTCGCGAATTCGGACAGTAATTGTATTGCTTGAAAAGCGGTAACAGCGTTAATAAGAAACCAACTGTTTGTGTCTGTTAACTTCAGTTTATGATATCAGAAAGTAAAAACACACGTTAGTACAGTGTAAAAAAGGTAAAAACAATAAATGTGTGGTCGTACCATTCGTTAAAAATTTGTTTTACACCGCCCATGAAAAAAATAATACGACCCTACACTGAAAAACCACCAGTTACTTTATATCTTCGATTATCGACGTTAATCTCCATTGTTTCAATTTTAATATGCATTTCATGTTTGAAAAACTTAAGATTGATATGAGATTGCAACATGTGGACCATTATTTCATTTCGATAAATCAAACGTTTATAAATCTGTTCTCATTTTGTGTCATCAACGGTGCTTATTCGGATTGATTTTAACGTATATAACGTATTGAATCGAATCTGGCGTAATTGGACACTTGGTATAAATAACAGGCATTTCGATAATTCATGGTAATTATTTGTTGATAACTTTAAAGTGATAGTCCATCGTTGTTTTGCATATAACTTGAATAGCGAGAAATAAACTTTACATACATTCATTGAAATATATTTTGTATCGATTTTGACATCGAAAACCTTGTCAAAATCGGGTTTGAATCGATAGAATAATATATGAATGATCATACATACATGCAATAGGCGAAAATCATTGCAGCGTCGCGAGTTATACAAATTATATCTATATTTAGCTTTCGCTAAACATTATTACCATATGGAAGATAAATACATAGATTTAGCAAAAACGTAGCGTTGCAACTCAGTTTCCGTCTGAAACAGATGTATTTGCATTTGTTCTTACCTTTTCTCCGCTTAATTTGCCCGTATCCGCAATGTTGTTTGTTTAGGTTTGAATTAACGTGTCGAATCATGAATATTAATTAGGTCGTTTTCGTACTATACCGTACTCGACCCCAAAATAAAAATCGCTGTATTGTTTGCTTTCAACCGATTTTAAACGGATTTTCAGTTGTCTTAAGATTCTGCCAATATACATAGCTATGAACTGTCACTTTAATCAAGTGCTAAGTTGATTCGACTCAAATATTTGATTTGAAATTTCATCTGCTACTAGCCACTAACAACTGCAATAATTAGAATGTCGTGTGTGAGATCGTCTTAATTTATAGTGGATGTAAGGTTACTGCCCTATTTTTTGTAATACATTCAGTGCGCTTAAGAATAAAGTTACGCCGTGGCTCGCCTAGCCGTAACTATATTCTGAGATTAAAACATATAGGCTTGGATTCCCTGTTGATAAAGTCCGAATTGTGTTTATCTGCGCTGGCTACTATTGCGTTTGGCTTAAATCCGATCAGGCCCGTCATTGTTTATCTCAAAATGGCGTCAATTGCAAATGGATGCAAGAGAATCTGGGTGATAGATTCCGATGCAGATACTGTCGTCATTGATGGAAAAGGCGTAAGCGTTATTGAAGACGATCGTCTCAGAGGCTTGCAAAGCTTCAAATGTGTCGTCACGGAAATTATCTAGCGAATCGAAGCGCTCACACAAGTGGTTCTCGTTCTTGCTGTGGCACAGATTGAGTGGACTGTCGCCTTCTTGTAGCTTCAGCGTTTAGGTTGGCGAACAATAGACGTTGTCACATCAACGACCCCTTACTAACGTAATATATATTACTACTTAAAGTAAGTATAATTTTATTTATTAGGCAATCAACCTCCTTTTTCCTTCCAGTTTCTGTAAGTAAATGAATGAAAAATTACTAATTTATAAAACATTATATAAAACAAAAATACACTTCCCGTGTGACTATTATGTAAGAACATATGTTTAATGCATCAACAGCAACACTTTAACATATGTATGAATAAGAAGGAAATTGTTCAATACTCTTTGAATGAGACATACAAATCGAGAGCCATAAATAAAAAGTATTGAGTGCTATTTATAAAACATATCAACAGGCTCTTTTAAATCATAAATATACACTAAATTACAAAACTATTTTTTTAATTAAATTTCCGAACCAATAAGTGCAATGAACATATATATTGGCAAGTACAATAGGCAGTATATGGTACCGATAGCTTGAAGAAACTGGCATATCAGAACAGAACAGAACAGAACAGAACAGAACATATTTTATTCACNTCCACAGTGGTAGTGGTTCCTCTCTTGGTTAACACAATTCCCCTGTTGGCACACATTGAAGTTCCAAAGTTGGTACGCACATAATACCCCTGTTGGTATACACCGTTCCCCAGTTGGAACACATTGAAGTTCCACCGTTGGAACGCACTAAGTATCCCTCCCCTGTTGGAATACACCATTCCCCTGTTGGTACACATTGAAGTTCCACAGTTGGTACGCACTTAGTACCCCTGTTGGTATGTATAGGTACAATTACCTTCTCGATCCACTTATCAGGGTAATACCCCGAGTTTAAAATAGCATTAAATATAAATACATAAATGTGATCCTAAAATATCCACGCTTTCCATAAAATAATCATTAAGCCGATTATCATTAACACATGCTTTACCCGATTAAAAAAAAAACTAACGGCATTTACAATGTCGTCAGTGGTGATTGGTTTATCAAGTTCCGGAAACGGGACATCACAGTTATTAAAATCATGTGAGCGACAAAATTGTTCAACCTCGTCATTTGAGCATTGCGAAATATCATAACTTAGTGTAGTGAAATAGTTATAAAAATCATTATTAGAAATGTTGTAACTCTTTCTACTCTTATTATGTTTCAAAATGCTTCTCTCCCTAGGGTTGGCGTGCTTTAATTTCTCTTATTCGCAAAGCTTATTATTTTCAAATAACCGTTTCTTTTTATTTATTAAAGATTTATAAATTGATTTTAGTGCGCAAATTAAATGTCTACTCTCTGTTGTTTTGCACAAATTAAAATTTCGCAGAACTTGTAAATTTATATTTTTAGCTTAAACACATTCATTATCGAACCAGTCCGCATTCTTAACATGCGATGCATCGACATAAGAAGCATTCTTATGCAATGTATGGTTTAAAAACAACGTATCGGCTACTTCACGCATAATTGTTGTAAGCGAGTTCAGCAGGGTATTTATAGACTCCCTGTTTTGTAGACTATTACTCTGGCTGCATGTCAAGTTATTAAGTTCGGTTTTTCGACTAATACTAGCACTTCTCAATTCATCACGTTTAGATAAATCCCATTGTATTTTCATATAATTTTCACATATCTCTTCCGGATAATCAAAATTTACATGTATCAAAAAACTACGTGGTGTATGGTTGCTATAAACTTTAAAATCTTCAACCGTAAAACTATTAATTCGTGAAAAATTGCTTTCTTTTGTGAGCAGATAATCAATTAACGGCGCGCCTTGTTTCGATATAAATGTAAACTTGTATGTGTCGGGCAGTCTACCGTATTATTATTATTATTATTATTATTATTATTATTATTATTATTATTATTATTATTATTATTATTATTATTATTATTATTATTATTATTATTATTATTATTATTATTATTATTATTATTATTATT
>VMBQ01004180.1:11130-32055 GCA_007657795.1 Dreissena rostriformis | reverse complement strand
GTAGTAGTAGTAGTAGTAGTAGTAGTAGTAGTAGTAGTAGTAGTAGTAGTAGTAGTAGTAGTAGTAGAAGTAGTAGTAGTAGTCGTAGTAGTAGAAGTAGTAGTCGTAGTCGTAGTAGTAGTCGTAGTCGTAATCGTAGTCGTAGTAGGGTGGTTAGGTATTCGTGTGGTAACACTCTGGTCTACCATTCCAGAGGTCGTCGGTTCAATCCCTGGCCGGGGCACTGGACATTTCAGAAATGCTCTAAGTGTTTCCCACCCAATTAGAGATGTACTGGTATGAAACCCAGGTAATTCTCGCGTGTATCGGTGCTTTATACTGAGCACGTAAAAGAACCAAGGGATCTATTCGCAAAGAGCTAGGGTATCGCACCCGGATTCCTTGTATCTCAATACTGTCTCTTCTGATTGCTGTCTCTTCAGCAAAAAACCAAAAAAGGACCCCATTGGAAATAAGTAGTAGTAGTAGTAGTTGTAGTAGTAGTAGTTGTTGTTGTTGTTATTGTTTTTGTTGTTCTTGTTCTTGTTGATTATGTAATATACTTATGTTATTTGCAATAAACGAGCTAACGTCAGACATTTAACAAAGAAGAGATGACATATATTATATCATTATATCATATAAATTTTAGTTGAAATAAAGTCAATGGTACATTTCAGTTAATGTTAATTTAACGTTTGTTTTCAGTTCCAAGATGTTCGTCTACGTTATCATTTCATCCTTCATCGTTGCCATCGCGGCTGCCAGTTGTGTGCCCAATCCGTGCCAAAACGGAGGCACATGTCATGGCCAGGCAGACCCTGCATTTATTGTCTGCAGATGTACAGCCGAATGGGAGGGACGCTTTTGCACGATCCGTAAGTGATTTGCGTTATTTTCAATGATTATAATGTAAGCGGTGCACACGTGAAATCTCTCCGTTAAGGCAAATGTTTTGAAGAAAGTTATGTAATGTACACATATTTTATAATTATACAATATAGTATATTGGCAGAGCAGAATAAATGGACTGAGAAAGATGTAACCTATTACAGCCATGCAAGTTAGTATTATGGATACTTAAGATGAAAGGGGGCCATACTTGACTCAATAAGGTGAACAGGTCGTAAGTGTAGGTCACAGGGGCTCATAACAGGACATTCGTTTAATATAAAGAATCATTTAATTTTGTACAGATACAACGTTCAGTTCGAGTGCGTATATACCCAGCAATACGTAATCTGTACAAATTCTTTCCAGAAATGTAGTTTTTATATCAACCATCTCAATATTAAAAGTTGTCGATGGGACTAAGATGATTTTTGTACATGGATCTAAGTGCTTCAGGTATTTTTCAAATAATCTTTTCCAAACAGACTATTTGCATAAAAAGCTGGGAGTCAAAAGTGTTGTTTTAAGGCACGCACATGAAATGAAACTCTAAAACATTTATAACATTTGAAAACATTTACATTTCAATTATGAAAAGGGCTTGATTTTTGTTAATACTTATATATGCTTAAGGATACAATAGTAATCAAATAAATAAATAAATATATATAACTTTGTTTACAAATTATAAAACACACAATATGAATATAACCTCGATTCAATTCAAATAACACGTATTAACTTTATTCTCTCATGTATCATACTATTTTTCATTTCTGCACCAAAAATAATAAAAACTTAAGTTGAATCTGTTCATTATTGCTGCAATATTTAATATTCAGGAACATAAACAGCCAAGAGTTACACAGGAATAACCAAGAAGGTATTCAAAATAAATGATGTGAAATGAGGAGTGGGATATTTGTTAATTTTTTTCACAACTTGTCAAATTGCTTTAAATTACAGCTTTCCGGTACATCGGATGCTATGTGGACACTCCGGCCCGTATCATGGCTGTTAGGCTCCCCGATTCGAATTCAAACTCGCCGTTGGAGTGCGCCTCTCGCTGCCATGGCTACCCTTATAGCGGCACTCAGGTCAGTAAACAAGAGGGGTCAAAAGAGTAATCAAGATTTTGTTATCTTCAATCGGAGTAAGAACAAGGCCGATCAATTGCTAGAATTAGTCTTAGAATTGCGAAAGAACCTCATAAAGCAGAACGCATAGTTAATTTTATTGAGCAATAAAACAAAATAACTTGTGAATTGTATTTATATTTATGTGTTTTTGTTTTTAGTACAGCAACGAGTGTTTTTGTGGCGACTCGCTGAACGCTGTGAAAAAGCCGGATTCCGAATGTAACAGTGAGTGTACAGGAGACAAAATCAAGAAATGCGGAGGAACCTGGAGGATGAGCGTCTACAGTAACAGGGGTACCATTTTATACTTTGGTTAAACACCCTTAAGCTACGACCATAATCCGCCATGGTCGTCTGTCTTTCTCTCTGTCTGTCTGTAAACACAAATTTAGCAGATGAAATAATTCTTCAATTTTCCAGTTCGTTATGACATGGAGTGATGCCTTGTTAGAAGAAGTACTCTTGCACTAAATGCATCAAGCAAACTCTCAAATAATGTTCCTTATCATATGGAGTTGTACATGTGCAACTGCCCATATACAACCATAACATTGGAATAAGTTATGCCCCTTTTTCAAATAAGAATTTGTATAACATGATTGTATCAACTTGCTTCACAAGACGACATACGGACGGTGTCGGGATTTGTTCGTTAACTCTCTGACAAGCTCTTACTGTAACAGTCATGCATCATCCTGTATTCAAGTCCTTTTTATGTGAGCACAATACAAAAAGTAACATTTTGTACAAAACCAGTTCTTGCTCCTTCATTGGTTGAACATACTTTCAATTGGTTCAATTGTTAAAATAGTCATGATTTAGACATGATATTTCTTCATATCTTTCTGTACAGCAGTAAGGAAAACATTTTGTACAACTGCCAAACGAAATCTAAATTTGAAATGTCTTGTTTTAATTTCTTTGTATATGCATACACACAGACACGATTGAGTTATATATAAGTCCGTGTAGAATATTTGTATTGGGTTTATCCAAATTATAACTAAGCTAGAACAAGAATCTGAGTCACAGAGACGGACATGCTTTTGAACATTTGGATGGTATTAATACATGTCCACAACTGCCTTGCTTTGAATTTTAATTAAACATTGCTTTGTTGGCAAAATTGAAAACAAACTTATATGACATTTTAAAATAAGATTGATTCGATTTAACAGTTTATAAATATACGCAATTATTGTTATATGTTATCCTTTTGAGATCATCTGTGCAATGCACAGGAAGATATTTTGGAAACGTGATTTGTCCGTCGTTCGTCGTCTGTCGTCATTCGTCTGTATATTTTAAAATCATATTCTCTGAAACTGTAAGGGTCTAGGGTTTGATATTTTATGAGTATTGTGTACTGTGGTTCTGAACTGGTGTGTTCAAATCATGCCTTTTTGGTCAAAACTGTCCACACCACAGGGGTCACATGATTTATGTTGTCTTGTTATGAAAATAACTTAAAGATCTTCCTGTCTGAAAATACAAGTCCAAAAGCCTTGATATTGTGTATGCAATATCAGATAGATGCCATGTCTGTTCAAAATCTGCCCCTGGTGTAAAAACTTGCCATGCTCTATGGTTCCGTGGTTTATATTGCTTTACATGGTAAATGACTTACAAATCTTCCCTGAAACAACATGTCCCAGAACTTTGCTATGTGGTAAATTCAGATAGAGGTCCTATTCAAAGTTTGTTCCTTATGCCAATGCTTTTGCCATTGGCAAAATGATATATATATATATATATATATATATCGTATTGTAAATAACTTAAACAAATCTTCTCTGAAACTGCAAGTGTCAGAGGTTGAATATTGGATAGTTCACCGGGCACAGTGGTCCATTACAAAGTTTTTTTTTCAAATCATGCCACATGGGTCAAGCCCGGTCACGCCCTGAGGGTCAACTGATTTATAAAGACCTATGTAGCAATTTTTTTTTCAAATCGTCTTTTTGGAAAAGATAAGGCCCAGAACTTGTATATGTTTTGTGTTACATCAGATGGTGGCCATCTAACAATGTTGTTAAGAACAGGTCGCAGGGATCAAAACTGGCCACGCCCCATAACACATGTGAGCAATCGATGAAAAAATCCTTTCTTATCGATACATCGTATCCTCGTGAGGCGTCGCTTACAATGTGACTCACTTATATTTACATGTACACATTTAATCGTCAGACAAACATTGCAAGAACAGCCATTTTGATGCGATGCAAAATTCTCACTCAATTCAATAACTGTGTAAAAGTTGAGCAACAAAACCAGATTTATATCATGTTAAAGAACTACTTCTTGCAGTTTTAGTATTGTTTGTTTTTGCAGCCTTGCGACAGAGAACTCTTGGAGAAAGGAAATCGTTGTTCAAAAACAACGCTGAATGAGCTGAAACGAACAAACTCAAGGACTATCTTCGCTTTTTAAAAACATTTGCTTTCGTTCTTTCTATATAACAATATTTACTTTTCCTTTACTGTCTGCCCGATTACAGAGTGTTTGCATTTTATTTTGCTGACAAGTGTCAACAAGGATGTTAAGGATGTTGTTACCTGAAAAAAAAACATTTTAACTCAGACATATTGACCTGAACATAATAGCACTTTTAGAATACATATGCATCAATGCCATAAATATGAAAATGATCACACATATATATTCCTCTATGTTTATGTATTCTCGCAATAAAAACCTTCTTCTGCAAAACAGTGTGTCATTATTTATCACGCATTTGTAATAATGTTTTTTTTCCGAAACAAACGTTATCCAAAGGCAAAAAATGTAACAACAACATTAATCTCATGATACATAACACCTGAGATACACACAAATCACTAGAAATTATATGTTATGAAACCATTTCTTCATCGTCCAGAAGTTGATCAGACACAACCAAATCTTTAACATATGGTCCTCACCATACAAACTCTGTTCAGATCCCTGCCCGTTACTTGCAAATTGCAACACACAACTTTAGGGGATGCTTGACAGATGACGCAAATCGTGAAACGAGTATTCCAGAGCAATACTCACGACTGTGTGACTAGGCTTTCAGGATGAAACAACTCATACAGCTTAAATTTAGTTACATTCGCAATCAGTCGTTATTAACATAGCAATGCAAACTCCCAAACTTATTATTTGATGTACAAACAAACGTATGCAACAAAATGCGATTCATTTTTTATGTGTTCTTCGAATGACGAAAAAAGTGTCTTTACAGATTAAACACATCTAAACGAAACTAAATTCTTACAGACCAATGCGTGTTTTTGCGCTTATCCAAATTAAGGTACCCTCTTCAAAGTACCGATACAATTAGAGTGTGCCCGTACCAGTTCAAAATATGCGCACCTTGCCACGCGGCATATGTTAGATTCAAGACATACGCATGCTTAGCGTAGCTCTTCCTTTGGTCCAGCTAAAGTTTCACGGCATGTGTATCAGCAACACTATTATCAATATATGGTTTATTTTAATATTTGTTTCAAAATTTTGAAACATGCTTACATTGCACATGTTTCATACCAATTGACGATCATAAAACCACATCATTGCAAACGTGATTTCAGTTACACAAGCAACTAGAGTTAAAATCAACGTCTTGAAATTGTATGGGGCGGTTTGGTTTACTTGTATCACTGTGTCAAAAGTTGCCGTTCAGTTAAAATATCCGTGACTCTTTGTCTCGTGCGTTGTTGAAGAAGGAAAGAATAATCATTTACATGAAAGATGGCTGAAATAGTGTTTACTGAACGTCTTGTAATAAGATACTCTTACATTTTAAACTACTGATATGTTTATACAGTTCAACATGATTTAGCAATACTTAAGTATAGCGGCCACCTGGCGTTCAGAGTATATTGACCAGGCGAACATCAGTCTTTATTACACCTGAGTATAACGGTCACTTACCATAAGCAAGCAATGACCAGTTTAATTCATACCGAAAGCCATTTATAAAGTGGGTTCAGCGGTCACGCGGCAGTCATTTCTAGTTGCGAAAAGTAAACACTCAAATCGATCTGCGTTGTTGTCTCTCACCTCTGACGGCAAAGCCTTTAGTGTGTGGTTAAAGAATCTGCGGCCACAAGTGAAAAAACAAATAATATGATGTTGAGAAGGTTTGTTTTACTAGGATAATTACGGAGGAATCTTCAAAATAAATTATAGCATAGTATGTAACACTTAAAATAAGTATAACTGACTGAATGGTTGAAATCAGTCCTTTACAGGGTTATAATTACATAATTGATTTTTTTTTAAATAACATTCCGGATCAATCCTTTACTGATCGAACAAGTCAATTTTACGTGCAATTGCATAAATACATACCACTGAGCTCGAAACGAGGAAGCAGCCAGTGTATGAAACTATTTGAGTCTGGGAAAAGTGAGAAGAATTGTATGGGGTTTGAAATATCTCTGTTATAAACTTATTTTAGTGTAGGGACTTGTTCACAGTTTGGTAAAATGACGATTTTAAAATGCTCTTTTTAAATTTTGTGTGTGACAATATATTCAACACATGTTCATGTACCATTTTAGTGTTCGTGTGTCGTATGAACATATATCGTTGCGGGAAATTAAAATGGAATATATTGTACCACAAAAAAAAAAACAAACGAGCATTTTGTATCTCGTTAAATCCATGTTATCAAACCACATCTGGCGTTGAAATCTTGGCTATTGCTATAAAAAAAAAACACTGATTTTGCATTTGTCAACTTTATTTTACGAAATAACTTACGAAATATTCGTTGATATTGAGTGTTAATGGGGCTTCAAAGTCGCCAGATTTAATGTTTCATAACATGAACATTAAGTGTTTATTAGGTACGTTACATACAATTAATAGGTTTAATGCAAGTTCTTTCGTTCAAATGAATAATTGTATAAGTATTTTAAAGCTCTCATACAGCAATATTGAATCTAGCTGGTAAAACGCAGTGTTGCAAAACGTAAACATTACAAATGTATAAGCCCGAGATTCTATGATAAATGTTGTGAATATATGTAAAGCAAATATGATTACGTTTCATTTTAATGCTGCAAAACGCGAACGGTTATTGCATGCAACTGATAATAAATGTTATTAAAATATGTAAAAAAAAGTATCTTTTCGCTTCGTGTTATTGCTAAATTGTACAATACATGGTCCCAGTGTCAGTATATGCTGCTTTAAATAAGGTCTTGTACCGAAGTAAAAATGTATTAGGTTACAAAGGACATGGTTCCCATTACTTATACTTAACGAGGTGCCAACGTAATTTAAATACACCGCTGGCTCACTTACCGAACAACTCAACAACTTACACAAACTGACATTAGATTATGGAAAATCCAGACTGTCTGGGAGTCTTTGGGAGTCACAAGGCTACATTCAGGAACCAACGACTGTCTGTGAGTCTTTGGGAATCACAAGGCTACATTAAGGCACCATATACTGCCTGGGAGTCGTTGGGAGTCACAAGGCTACATTTAGAGACCATGGACTGGAAGTCTTTAGGAGTCACAAGGCTTAATGATTTCGGAAAAAAAATAGTCTGGGGGTCTTTGGGAGTTAAAAGGCTACATGCAGGAACCATAGACTGTCTGGGTGTCTTAAGGAGTCACAAGGCTACGTTCTAGAACTATTGACTGTCTGAGAGTCTGGAGTCCCAACGCGACATTCACAAACCAGATACTGTCTGGGGGTCTTTGGGAGTCACAATGCTACCTTCACGAACCATAGACTGTCTGAAAGTCTTTAGGAGTCACAAGGCAACATTAAGGAACTATAGACTGCCTGTGTTTCTTTTGGAGTCACAAGACAACATTCAGGAACCATAGATTGCCTGGGTGTGTTTGGGAGTCAAAAGGCTACATTCAGGAACCATACACTGGAGGTCTTTAGAAGTAACGAGGCTACATTCAGGAACCATAGACTGTCTGTTAGTCTTTTGGAGTTACAAGGCTACATTCAGGAACCATATACTGTCTGAGAATCTTTAGTCACAAGGCTACATTCAGGAACCATTGACTGTATGAGAGTCTTTGGGAGTCACTACGCTACATTTAGGAACCAGATAATGTCTGGGAGTCTTTAATAGTCACAAGGCTACGTTCAGGAACCATATACTGTCTGAGAGTATTTGGGAGTCATAAGACCACATTCGGGAACCATATACTGTCTGGAAGTCTTTGAGGGTCACAAGGCTAAATGATGCAGGAAAAATAGTCTGGGAGTCACAAGGCTACATTCATAAACCGTAGACTATCTGGAAGTCTTTGGTAGATGTAAGGCTGCATGATTCAGGAACAATAGTCTGGAAGTCTTTTGGAGTCAAACGGCAACATTCATGAACTAAAGACGGTATGGAAGTCGTAGGGAGTAACTAGGCTACGACTGGTCACTTGCAATCCATAATCTGGGTGTTAAAAGTATAAGTCTATGAACTAGCGAGCCAGACTGTCCGCGATCTTCGAAATTCAAAAGGTTACGCTCAGGAACTATCAAGGTTGTATGTGAGTGTATGGAAAACAATAGGCTACAACCAAGAACTAAAAATACTGTCAGTGAGTCTTGAGTAATCACTAGGCTACAACCAAGAACTAGCAAGACTGTATGTGAAATACACACTAAATTTCAACGAAAAACTGTTATGGTAAGATGACACGATACTCCGGGTGGTTATACAGTTACATACCTCAACCGTCTTTAATAAAGTTTGGATTTTGTTCGTAAGAAGTTGTTTCGGGGTGAAAATAAATGTTGTCCTTTAATTGGAGCTCATTTGTTCAATAGCCCGATAGGAGCTATGTACATATTTACGTATTGATAACATCTAAAAATGTCGCATTTAAAATGAAATTTACAGCAATTAAATAAATGATACATAGCAAATGTATTACCTTTAGCAAAAGATCGCATATAGTTCGCCTACGCACACATATAAAAGCTGCAAATAGATCTGATAGGTCGTTTAATGGAAGGTTATAAACATAAATATTTCGCATATTCGTTTCAGCGCTCCTGAGCTCGATGAATCATTGAAATAGAAGACTATCCTGCATCGATAATTAAACATTTGAAGGAAAAGATGCGAAACAGTTTTCATGTTTCATTTAATCTGTATCAATGAAACAGAGTTTTTTTATTTTGCGATTGTATAAGAAAATTCTAATTTTAGAGAACCTTCACACTTACAGCAATACATTAATGTCCACCGATATATGTTGCAGAAATTAGGAATTGTAAGTTACAGTATTGTTACGTAGGTAACGTTATGTCGGTAAAAATGAAGTAAAGCTAAAAGCATTTACGATTTAGGCGTTGTTCTCTCCCTGACGCCAATAAATTGGTTCCTTCTTAAAAAATAATCCGTATTTATGCCATCATGCTCGAAAATCGATTTATAATTTGTTTTAACTATATATTTTGATGGAACCTCAAACAATTATAAGTTACATAAGGGCAACGCTGATTCAGTGGTTGGGGCTAAGCAGGGTACAACGTAGCAATAACACGAAAGGAAACCATACTTTTTAAATAAATATCTTAACAATATTTATTATCGAATTCCAGGTATACAGCTTAATGCAATAATGCAATAACAGTTCAGGTTTTGCAGCAATAAAACGAAATATAAACATACCTGTACATACTTTCACATAATTTATATTCGATTCACGGTTATTAAAGGTTTTAAGCAATAAAGTTGCGCGTTTTGCAACTCTGCGTTTGCAAGCTAGATTCTATATTTTATCTATGAAATGTGTTAAATTAACATAAAATAATTATTTGGAACGAAATCACTTGCATTGATCATCGAATTAAATGCAGTTTGTATTTAAGTAGCTAATAGATATTTAATGTTCGTGACATCACGGTCGAAATGCGTATACTGTCTAAAACAGCTTTGTGTTGTGTTAAGTGGAATACGGTCTAACACAATTAAAGTACTAAGTTTGACAGTTTTCCCAACCAAGACATACACTTGAAATTGTTTCAAACCACGACATTCACAAGATACGGTGTAAGCAGTCAATATTTTAACCATTTTGCACGTTGTGCACATGACATAGTACTCGGTATACATTCATTATGAATCTAAAAAAGTCTAACTCGTTTTCACTTATTAATACAAGGTACATGTAGATCAGTTTCCCTTTTCTTGATAAGATGTCTCACAGATGGTGCAATCCCTGATGAGTATTATTAATTTAATTAGAAACAACATTACAGAAATATGGACAAACAATAAAATAATTGCGATTGCTGCAGAAAAAAAGAGCTGTTATCCAAAGGATAGTATTCCAGCTTACATGTCATGGCAGCAGCACAAGATGGACTGTACCATTTTATCTCCTTTTTAATAGGCATATAATAAACGAGATGCCTGTCTGCAACATATTGAGTCCGTTATCAACACTGCTTGTAAATATTTAACAAAAGGCAACAGCAATGTGCAAATGTTTGCCATATGTGTCGCGTTCTGAGAAAACTGGGCAAAATGTTTGTGCGTAAATTGTGATCCCAGATTTGCCTGTGCAGTCCGCACATGCTAATCAGGGACGACAATTTCCGCTTTTATGGAATTTTTCGTTTAAATGATGTCTCTTCTTAGCGAAAATCCAGTTAAGGCGGAAAGTGTCGTCCCGGATTAGCCAGTGCGGACCTCTAACTGTGACCTTGACCATAGCGCAAAGCTATTGTATAAATGCGCAATGAATGATGCAGTAACAGTCAGGAAAGGCTGCATTATGTCCTAATCCGACCTGTGACATGTACGTGTGACTTTGAGGTTTAAGCTAGAGAGACAAGTATCATATGTCACCCGCTGTCTTTATTTGGTGAACACTGGTACAAGATATTTAAAAATTGCATGACGAATAATTAAGTTGCAGTCCGGATAAGCTGTTAAATGCCTAAATGTGAGCTTTGACATCTAAGTGTGACCTTGACCTTTGAACAAAAGAAACGATTTACGCCGTCTCAACATGTGGGACAATACACGTATGTGGTAAGTTATTTTACCATTGCATCACGAATAATAAAGTTACAGTTAAGACAAGCTCGGACGGACGGAGGTACAAATATACATTCAGCCATTGTGACAGCTATAACGAGCTTTCTGCAATTGTGCTTGAGGTAACACTTTGTTTAATGATATTGAGTTTTTGATTAACCTGTGTCTAAACTTGTGTCATAGCAATTTTTCCTTTGTAAAGTCGACAACAAATAGCCAGGTATCATTTCACATTTTATTTATAGAATTACAAAGCGTAGGATTGCTTAATTTTTACTAACAAGAATGAAAAAAATATATATAAATATATTATAAAAAAAGATACCTATCAAATAACAAAAAAAAAGAATAACAATAACATACATTTTTTTTTATTTTATTATTTTAGTTCATTTAATTAATATAATGATTTTAATAAGTTTGTAAAATTCTTTAATTTTTATTTTAATAGTTCATTAATTAAGTAGGAAGTTTTTTCTAAGTTGAGCAAAACATAAAATGTACTGGTAATAATATTTGCTTTATTTATAGTGAGATTTAAGGGTTGATCCGGCTTATCCGATCCGGTTTATCAGTTACAGAAAAGTTGAGTTGGCACAACAGCTTCACAAACAGCAGTCACTATATTTCTCCCATAAACTATTCCAAGCAGCAATAACATTATTAAGACATTTGAGAAGTATAGTTTTAAAGTAATATTAATACTAACAAAGTGACATTCTTCAATGTATAAATAATCTTCAATACATAAAATACAAAAACAAGAAAAAAAAACATGTTACAGGTAATGAGGTATAATGAGCATGTAATAGCAGATCAAACTGCTAACTTTATAGTTGTTTTCACTGAATATACATTATTTTCACTGAATATTGAAAATTCATTTCTTTACCAGGTAACCCTTTAAAAAAGTTATAAGTATTACACATATACTAAAGAGCTATTTATTGTCAGGGCTTGAACACCCTAAACCCTGTTGATTTACACTAGGAGTTTCTTCAGTCTTAATAGATCACACATAATTAATATTATATCTCACGTTAATGAAACATTTAAAACAATTATGAGGTACAATACAAAATATGTTGAGCTACGCTATAAAACTTGAAAGTTTAATGAAACACTTTGTGAGAAATTAACATTTATGAAACAAAAGTAGTTATTGCAAAATATATTGAGCTATTCTATAAATCTCGAAAGCTTTCTGAAAAACTCTTTTGTTATTGCCTTTGCAGAATCAGGGTGCTAAGTAAAGTACAGTTTAGCTAAGCTGCTTATGTGTACATGATATTAACCCTTTGCATGCTGGGAAATTGGTTGTCTGCTAAAATGTTGTCTGCTAAATTTCTAAAATTAGCATTTTCTTCGATTTTTTTCCAAAAAATACTATCAGAATAGCAAACAGTTTGGATCCTGATGAGACGCCACGTTCTGGTGGTCGGTAGTCAAGTGGTAAAACACTGGTCTACCATTCCAGCGGTCGTGGGTTCAATCCCTGGCCGGGGCACTGGAAATTTCAGAAATGCTTCAAGTGTTTCCCACCCAACTAGAGATGTACTGGTATGAAACCCAGGTAATTCTCGCGTGTATCGGTGCTATACACTAAGCACGTAAAAGAACCAAGGGATCTATTCGCAAAGAGCTAGGGTATCGCACCCGGATTCCTTGTATCTCAACAACTTTCTCTTATACCCGCTGTCTGTTAAGCAAAAACCAAAGGACCCCATTGGAAATAAGTGCTTGCACTTTCATGGGTTATCCTTGACTGCAAGGTCAAATAAATGCATACATACAACTGTTTGCAAAGGCCTTCAAAATCCGGTTCCAGCGCTCAAAGGGTTAAACTTGCTGTATACACAATAAAAGTAGCACATTAACTGGTCTATGTATATGAATATGTAAAGACAATAAATATCACAGTATACAGTGAGTTGTACGTTATCACATTTAAAAGGAAAAAGGTAAATATCGCTATTTTATGCAAAAGAAAAACAAAACGATTGTATTCTAATAATATCTAGAAGGCATACAAACATAAAAGAACAAGGTTTTTGCATGCATACCAGTAAATATTCAGAAAACATATACAAATGTTAAATACATAAATAATTATCCATGAGTTATAGTCACTTGACATACCGGAACGAGTATATTACTACAGCTGAAATCATTTACACACATATAAATACACCAATTTGCAAAGTTTTCAATTGAAGTAACGGAAATTACAAATATATCAAATGGGTTGGCTCCAACAATATATTCATGAACATTGAGCCACTAAGATAATTAATTGCAAACAAGTAGAACAATTTTTAAATTAATACATTAATGCATAATTATTTAATAAATAATTATATTATGCATGCAGTTAATTACATCATTAAATGTGTATGTTTAAAAAAAGATTTACATTAAGTGACCAAATAGTGAATGCCAAAAACAACCACATAAAACTGAACAGTGAATTCTGAAAACACAGAAAACACGTGTGTAACCAAAGTATCAATTTAATACAGAGATGGCATTCACTGTAAATAAAAAGACATCAATGCATTTAAGGCTTAGTAATAAAAAATATACATTTGTACAAACAAAATTACCACAACTATCTAAAGAGACTTGCACCTGCATATTTTATATCTAGATCTACATAACTATTGCTAATACAGGACTTTGTCAACCGCTTTTATTAAGTGTAATATGTCATGCTGGTGGTGTTGTATCCAGATACTTAATAGGGGCATATCAACAGTTATATATTTTCCGAAAAAAATATCGTTCCTAAAGTATGTATGTTATGGTTGCTTAACATCTTATTTATATTAATGCTCAATAAAATACTTATTTTTACAATAATAAAAAGTTGTCCCCTGTGACACTTTTAACGCGCAATGGAAAATCAATAGTAGAAGTAGTAGTAAAATCTTAATTAATGATATTTACATGAAGAATTGCTTTGGACATTTGCACTTTCGTATCAATAACCAAAATGTGTAGGTATGAGTTCAACTCATACTGAAGGCATGAACAAAAAAAGAATTGCATTTTTTTCCTTAAGATTTCATCAATATAAAATTGGTAGTAGATATATATCCCCTGAAATTATGGAATATGCACTGCTGTATACATTTAATTACTTAGCAGGAAATGTTGAGAATATGCCATTTCAAACCAAAATTGTATACACATCATGTAACTAAGCAACATTAATTCAGCCCATCACCATAATCAATTTTACAAAATTTCACATGCCCTGCTGGTGGTCTTGTATCCTGGCACTTAAAAATCAGGATTATATACTTATCATGTAACTAAGCAACATAAATAAAGATCATCATAATCAATTTTTACGAAATTTCACACGCCCTGCTGGTGGTCTTGTATCCTGGCACTTTATATGGGGATTGTCCCGGTAGAGAGGGTCGGCTTTGTCGTCTGCCTAGTGAAGCTCGTAACATTGACGTCTGCTGCAAAGGGTCTCCGCGTGAAGATTCAGACTCAGGATTACTTTTTGTATCTGATTTCACAGATTCATTGTCGTTGTCATCTTCATCGTTGTCGTCCTTTTCATCAATATTTTCATCATCGTCATCATCATTGACAACAATGTCATCATCTTTATCACCAATTTCTTGCGAATTTTCTTGAAATTTCACTATTTTCTTTGCTGGTATTGCTTTTGCCTTCTTCCCTTTGAGTTCCTTGCTGATTATTTCTCTAGGTTGAATTTTGTCACCATCATCATTTTCTGCAGTTGCTTTCTTATTTCGATTTTGTCTGTCTAAAGTAAAACACAAGAAATGCTTACATATTTCCAATTAAAATTCATCTAGGTTTATACAGGCAACTATTTACTCCAAATATTTTTGTAATCAATGTCTAGTATATTTATTTCTATATTTACAATATGGCTTACATAAATTCCTTTAAGCAAACAGTGCAGACCCTGATAACACGTCGCATCATGCGGCATCTCATCTGGGTCTACGCTGTTTGCCAAGGCCTATTTTCTAGATGCTAGGCATGAATGGGTTAAAGAAAATTCTAGCATGCAAAATATGTTTGAAATAAAAATAAACTTGTAGGAACTTTTGAAAAGCTGTAAATGTCATACTTTTGGTGGGTTTGTTCCCAGATTCAGTTTGAATGTACATTCCCTTCTCTGAAAAGATAAATACAATGATATTAGTGTTCACGAAAAAATATGATAAAAATGCATTACAATAATTTAAAAGCCAATCTCACATTATATGATTTGATGATCAACAGATTCTTTTTTTCCGTTCAAAATATTGTATTATCCTCATACATAGGTGGGTAAGGGTCGAGGACATACCATTCCACACCGTACATCATTCACAAGCAATTTAAGCATATTATAACACATTTATACATTAAACCATCAAAAGCTTTTTAATAACAATAAAAACAATACTTGTTACACAACGTATTCTTATATATTTGTAAAGCGCAACGCTCTTAAACATTCCCACACCAGTACACTTAGAGAATCCAGAACACAAGAAATCTCAAACCTTTTTCGGATCGTCGTCCATTTCCCTTGCTCACAAATTTCGTAGAAAATGGCGCAAGATCCATGACGCGCAGTGTGCTGATCATTGACTCGTTGACCTTGTCATCTTGCTCCTTGGAAACGTGCCCCGTCTTGTCATCATTGCTTAGCAACGTCACCTTCATGGACTTACGGTGCTCCTCGCATAGCCAGATGATCTTACCACTGGATAGGTGGCAACTGAAAAACATTGTGTTTGAAATTGCAATAGACATTTGTGTTGTGTTCTGAGAAAACTGGGCATAATTCTTGTGCGTAAATTGTCATCCCAGATAAGCCTGTGCAGTCCGCACAGGCTAATCAGTGACGACAATTTCCGCTTCTATGGAATTTATCGTTTAAATGATGTCTCTTCTTGGCGAAAATCCTGTTTAGGCGGAAAGTGTAATCCCTGATTAGCCTGTGCGGACTGCACAGGCTAATCTGGGACGACACTTTACGCACATGCATTACGCCCAGTTTTCTCAGAACACGACACATTTTGTTTTCACACCTGCAACAAAGAAGAGGGTGACATACTGATGTTACAGATTGCATGTGTCGGTTTGACTGTCAGTTGCAACAAACTTGTTAGGCAAACTACTTCTTCAATTTTCAATGAACAACATTAAAACATATATAAATNACAGGCTAATCAGTGACGACAATTTCCGCTTTTATGGAATTTATCGTTTAAATGATGTCTCTTCTTGGCAAAAATCCTGTTTAGGTGGAAAGTGTAATCCCTGATTAGCCTGTGCGAACTGCACAGGCTTATCTGGGACGACACTTTACGCACATGCATTACGCCCAGTTTTCTCAGAACAGGACACATTTTGTTTTCACACCTGCAACAAAGAAGAGGGTGACAAACTGAACTTACAGATTGCATGTGTCCGTTTGACTGTCAGTTGCAACAAACTTGTTAGGCAAACTACTTCTTCAATTTTCAATGGACAACATTAAAACATATATAAATTATTTCCTTTTATATTTACCCTTTTAGCGCTTGAACCGAATTTTAAAGGCCTTTGCAAACAGTTTGGATCCAGATGAGACGCCACAAAACGTGGCGTNCAATCTGAATATTTCAATGCTGAATACTGCTTCCATTATAACCCTTTCTATAACATGCTTATTCAAACCTGCTACATATTAAAACATGGATTGTCATTGGTATGTGTCATTCCTGTAGCAAGGTCTATTATAGGCATTCTTTTTTTCTTCAAAATCTAAATCCCCGGGTATCAGAGATACAGGCAGATCTAGGATGAACCAGGCAGGCTTGGGACAAGATTCTCAATGTATTTCCAAACACTCGGAAAATCCATAGTAAATATCAATTTAATGCTTTTATTGACAGTCAAAAAGGACCATTATGTTTTGTTAGTGAAAACAACTCATGCAGCTCGAACGACTCCATACCGTTGAAGGTTGCCCATTTTGCCGTCTTCATCAAGTTGTTTCACGAGCTCGCGGAAACCGTGGTACACAGACTGGTAGTCGGACAGACTGGCCTCTGGGCTCTGTAAACCAGTCAGGGGAAATGTGAACATTATTACATGGAGCCATTTCAAAGCAACAGTGTTTTTTCCAAATGTCAACATATATGTATCATGAAGAAGCCGCTTAATTAAAAAAATTAAAAAAATATTAATAACTTATATGTAAATGGCACAATTGGGAGTTTTTTTTCTTTAAAGAATTATAAAACACAAATGACAATTATTTAATTAATTATTGAGAATAAATATAATAATAAAAATGTTTGCTTGCATGAAAAATAATCATCTGAACATGTATATTAAAATAGAATGATCATAGTTTTTAGACTGCAGAAATAGCCTTAGTCATTAGTACAGAAAATCAAAAACATGTATCACTTTTGAGATGGCGATTGCATGTTGACCTGCCCTAATATCATTCAGATGGGGAGCTAGGTCCATTGAGCTAAGAAAATGGGTCATACCTACGACATACCTACACCTTCTGGTACATTTATGGAAAGATATTTTTAATTGCATGATGAATGATACAAATTTAAGTCCCGACAAGCTTGAAAGGACTCAAGCCTACACAGACATATGCAAGCAGGCTCAACAAAAACACTTAAAGTTACATTTGGGAATAAAAAATTAGAGTTTTGCTGTTAAATGTGTCAAACATCAGTGACCACATTTTGAGCAGCACATGAAACATTTTCAGTTCTTTATGAATACTTTGACTGTTTCATGTTGTATACTTGTATAGCTGGAAGTTTGAATATTGCAATTTCGGACATTTTTTTTTTTTTTTTTTTTTTTTATTTTGTTTACTCTAAAACTGTTTATATTATGATTTCTGTACCTTCTCGAGCCACTCGATGTACCCCTCCCCGATGGTGTCTGCCAGGCAGTTAAGGCCCAGTTTCTTGTTAAACTTGATGACGGAGGTTACTCTGGCGAGGAAAGGCCCGTAACTCTCAAGCATGTCCACTCCGAAGTTACCCGGCAATTCTATGGGTTCTGCAACGCTATGCCAGCCCTGAGGAAAAGTGTGTGGGGTATGTTAAGTGTGATTCATTTTTGTTTGTAACAAGGAAGACAGGGAGAAAGACAAATCGAGGCTAAAACTTTTAAGCTTCAATAAAGACATTGAGCTGACATAACTGACTCAGAATGCCTTCTCGACATTGTCTCAATGGCCTAAACATTTGAAGCAAGTTAATTTACAATTGGTCGAAGAGTATATGAGATATGGAGCAGACACAAAAGGACTGATTGATGGACCGGCAGATGGTCGGACAAAGTGCATTCCTATAATCCACGCGCCCCCACCCCAGCAAAAATTATGCTGCATGTACACAGTAAAGTCATCTCAACCGCATGGAAAGTGTGGGCATATTGATTGCTAAATCTGCATGTACACAGTAAAGTCATCTCAACCGCATGGAAAGTGTGGGCATATTGATTGCTAAATCTAAACTTCGTAGTGTAAATATCATTGAGATTTATTACAAAACATGAAAAGTTTTGTCACACATTGTTACGCTAAAAACGCATTTATTTTTTATCATATTCAAAATTGTGTATGTTGCAGAAAATATTTTACTCATAAATTTTGCAAATCAATTTATTGCGTTCAAATCCATAGGGAAATTTTCCATCGCAGCAACTTAACCCACAATTAACTAAAATCCCAGAATCGATACATATACACAGTTTATTTCAACAATCAATAACTTGTATAACAATTTTCTGATTATGATCTATGAAAAGCTTTTATTTTGACAAATTCAAGAACTATGTTAGGACTGTTTCTGCAGTTAAAATTCCAAAGACTTTTTAAAATAAATACTTAGCATAAATTTGAAGGACTTCTCATCTCCAGTATCTTTTCTAAACTTGATTATCCAAAATCAAGTATCATTTAAATTTTTAATATGTCATTTTCATTTTTATTATATTTTTAGTAATTTAATGATTTTCACGCTTAAAAGCTGTTGTCAGAATCTCCGCTATTTTGAAACCAAAAATTAATAAGTAGGCAAAAACAGCGCTGATTTACCAATGATACTTTCAATCGGATGATTATAGTTGATAGTATGTGATTTCGAAAGGATTTACAATTGGTCAGCTTCGTCTTCATCCCATATTAGAGGACTTTTCTAAACTCTATCACATCCTGGATAAGCCTATTGCTTACCTCCTCATGTACGCACAGTGTGTACACACAGAACCTCTGTAGCTTGTACATCAGCACCATGATTTTACTTATAAATTTTGATTATCAATTAAATTGTTCAAATTCCATCACAGCAAAAGCTTAATCATACGCTAAATTAATCAACAACTACCTAAATCACAGAAATCGATACATATGTGCGGTTTAATTGAACAATTAATCACTTTTATAATAATTTCCACATTATTATAGATAAAAAGCCTATTCATTACCTCCTCATGTTCACACAGCGTGTACACACAGAACTTCTGTAGCTTGTACACCGGCACCATGTTGGTGGATTTCTTGGACAACATCTTCTTCAATGGCTTCTTCTTCTCATCAACATCTTTATCTTCATCTTTCTTTATCACAATCTCCTGCGGGGCTTCATCCTCTGTTTCTGATAATGTACAAAAAATGTATGAGCACCGCTCTGGGAAAATGGGGCTAAATGCATAAGCGTAGTGTCATCCCAGATTAGCCTTTGCAGTTTGTTCAGACTGATCAGGGACGGCACTTCCTGCTTTTATGATATTTTTTGTTTAAAGGAAGTTTCTCCTTAGCAAAAATTCACATTAGGAGGAAAGTGTCATCCCCGATTAAACTGTGCAGACTGTACAGTCTAATCTGGGACAATACTTTACGCATTAAGACCTGTTTTCCCAAAGTGCCGCCCATATTCTTTTGACATGTAAGAAAAGAATGGTTCAGATGTGTGTGTTTGATGTGTGGTCGTTTGTTTCAAGTGCTATCCCCTATTAAGCCATTTCCCCGAGGAGCCATGTTAGTGGGATTACTAGGAATGGTGCAAGATACAAGAAACTCTCTGTTCTTGAGATGACCCAAGGTATTTTAGTGCCCACATTTGAAGAATCTTGCAACTTGGTTAAGCATCTCTTGCAGTTATTATTTGGTAAGGTGTACCCGGGATCAAATGAGATGCAAGATGATGTCACATAAACCAGAGAACTGTGCAAAATATTGTTCAGTTTTAACTTTTTACTCGGTTTAAACTCTCTTTATCTGAGGTTTTCAATAACAAAAAATTATCTAATAAATTATCTCTCTTACGAGCTTTATAGTACAAATAATGTTGGGATAAATCATCTTTTTATTAACTATATATATATATTATATATATATATATAAGATTGGGCACAGACAAACTAAAAACTCTGAACCATGACTTAATAAATTACATGTAATTCCCCTCAGCGATAACATTGTACACACAAACATAATTAACTAACAAAACATGTCCTCTTTGAGTTGTATTGTAATATATATCAATCAACAAATAAAAACTATAAAACATGTCCACTTTAAGTTGTTTTGTTATATACATATAAATCTATTCATAATAACGAACAAAACATGTCCCCTTCTAGTTGTTTTGTAATATATATATATATATATATATATATATATATTGGGAAATAATGACTAACAAACCATAACCCTTTAAGTTATTTTGTAATATATATACATTGTATATATATATATATATATATATATATATAAATTGTATAAGTAAAAAATAAAATTAAAAAATCAACTTACTTTTTTGTGGTTAGTTTGAATAACAAATAGATCATTTAAAAAAAAATAAAAAAAAATGGACCAACTAATGCCGAATGCCTGTG
>VMBQ01004179.1:81533-91695 GCA_007657795.1 Dreissena rostriformis | reverse complement strand
GCGGCCATGTTTTTCATTCAACTGGAACCATTTTCGAACTTGTCCAAGATATTATTGGGACACATGTTCTGACCAAGTTTCATGAAGATTGGTCTAAAAATGTGACTTCTAGAGTGTTAACAAGGTTTTACTATAGCCATATAAGGAAAACTGCCACGCCCCCTGGCAGCCATGTTTTTCAACCAACCGGAACCATTTTCAAACTCGTTCAAGATATCATTAGAACAAATGTTCTGACTAAGTTTCATGAAGATTGGACAATAAATGTGACTTCTAGAGTGTTAACAAGGTTTTACTATAGCCATATAGGGAAAACTGCCCCGCCCCCTGGCGGCCATGTTTTTCATCCAACCGGAACCATTTTTGAACTTGTCCAAGATTTTATTGGGACACATGTTCCCACCAAGTTTCATGAAGATTGGACTAAAAATGTGACTTCTAGAGTGTTAACAAGGTTTTACTATAGCCATATAAGGAAAACTGCCACGCCTCCTGGCAGCCATGTTTTTCAACCAACCGGAACCATTTTCAAACTCGTCCAAGATATTATTGAGACACATGATCTAACCAAGTTTCATGAAGATTGGACAATAAATGTGACCTTTAGAGTGTTAACAAGGTAAATGTTGACGCCGCACGCCGCACGACGGACAAAAGGCGATCACAATAGCTCACCATGAGCACATTGTGCTCAGGTGAGCTAAAAACAGCAGACATTCCCAAAAGTGTCAGACCATCAGACCTGACCGACGTTTTACAGACAGGTCCAATTGAAAATGCCATGTTGCCGGTCCGAATGTCCGGGAAATAATTCAAGAGGAAAAGTTTATTTATTTTATAGAATTTGTTCAAGTCTGCGATCATTTGAGAACTAATATTCGGCATTCCGGAAATTTGCGCTCGGTACTCGGTCTTTTATTTATCGATTTCTGATTGGTTAGCGGCTGGCACAAACACGAACGTTGACTGACAAAACCTCTTCGCTACTTTCCGAAAATCTTCCAATTCTATGAAATGTCCGCCATCTTGAAATTTTAAGAGATCGAATAGTAAAATAAAAGAACAGCATAAAGTAAAGCACTGCAGTAGCATATTGTAAAGCAATGTGTTAACCAAATTATATATTGATTACATATTTGCTAGGTTAATGGAACTGGTTTTCATTTTCTACAGTCTAACGATATGCATAAAGCACATTTTATTTCATGTGCAAAAATGGTTCATGTTTTCGGACTTTCGTATTCGAATACAGTATAATTTGTTGATTCTAATTTATTTTCCACGTTCTTTAAAAAAAAATAGGATGACAATACACATGCGGTGATACGGATGGTCTGGTTTATCATAGTTTGCATTGTACTCACCAGAAATTGCAACTAGAAAGACTTAAACAGTACAATAAGCTAGGGCTCGGGGGTTTCCCCCCATAGGGGCTCTGCCCTTTATCCCTGCTGCCCCAGACTCCGGCTTAATTTTACGGATTTCAGATTTGGGTCAATTGACACCCCTGGAAGTAACAAAACATATATGTAACCATGCAACTTATTGGCTTAGGAAAACAACCAACACTTAGTTTTAATGGAGCACCTGAGTTGTTGCCGAACGACATAATACTTAACTTTGCAATGTATTTGGATATATACGTTTGTACATTGATGTTTCGGTCCAATGAATCCCAGTCCAGTCCTGTATGTTATCTAAGTCTACAGGACCGGATGTCCTGTGGACTTAAAATACTTTTGGTAATGTCTGAACAGAACAATTTAAAATTGATATTTCCTCTTCTTATACTTATAATCCTTATACTGTGACCACTCGAAGAAGACATTCTTTCATGAAACTTTGGATTAACAGCAATCATGATTATGCACCACCTTTATTTTTTCCTAAGAGTTCAAAGGTAAGGTCAATGTTACTAAAAATAAAAACTAGAAATGTGCCCACTGGACATGGATGCCACAGCTAAAATACATTATGTGAACACTTAAACCAGCAATAACTTAAGAAAGTATAATGAAGAAGTAAATACAAGGTATGAAACTTCGTAACAATTCTCTTTCCTTAATGTGACCTCGACTAATCACAAAAAAAATACAAAATATGCACCATTCTTATTTCAGCTACACATCATGACAATGACCTAATTGTGACCCGGAGGAGCAGTCACAGACTTACCAGGAATTGGATAGAAAGCAAAGTCAGCGCCTTGTACTGGGGGAGGGGAGTTACGACCATCCGTATCATCTTCATCTTTTTCTTCACCATGAATCACAGCAATGCTCAATCTCAGACGCTCTGCAAATGAGGTTACCCGCTTCACCGAGTTGGGATTGCGTGCGACAATAACAGCATTTCTAAAATCGGGAATCTGAAACAAAAAGTTTGTGAAAATCCCTACGATTCATGATCATCTTCATAATCCTTAACAGCATCATATCCTTCTTAACAATACAATGACTCAAACCACACAGGTTGTTTCAGGGTACATTTATGTAAGGAACTAACTGCAAAATAATCTTAATTTTTTTTTTTCAAACTTTCAGGATTTCTTTCCAACAGACTCTTCATTAACCCCTTATATTATTAACTGCAAATATATTTCTGTTCCATCATTTCTTGTTTCGAAATTTTCATTTTAATGGCAAGCCTGATTTATTAACATTATAAAAGAAAGACAAATCCAGCCTAGAATTATAAAACAAAATGATCTGATCAATGTCATATATATTTTATATTTTTTATGTTTTAATATAACCAGGGCAGATATTACAGTGGTCTGGATGTACTCTATGAGGAAGGGGGAGGCTCGCAGGTTGTCCACAGGAATATCAAAGAAGCCCTGGATTTCCTTCTGGTGGAGATCAATAGTGATGATGTGGTCCAGGCCTGTCACACAACAAACACAACTCAACACTTACACAATATGGCAACATAACATTGTCCAAATTAGGAGTGAATAATTGCTAAGTTAAACCTGTTTTTGCATTCGAAGGCTTTCTGAGCCATGGTATAACAAGTACCAAAACATCTTGAGCAAGAGATATAACAAGTGTGGATCAAACTTATTTGTTCATGGTTGCAAGGAAAACACCAAAGTCGTTTCCCCACTGAAACATTTATAAGATATGCATATGGGATTGAAATGTGATAAACTGTTATCAATCCTATAAATTCCATAAATAATAACCTGATTTGCTCAACATCTTTGCAAGAAGTTTACAAACAATGGAGCCTCTTTTCCTCATTTTGCTCTGTTTGGAGTATGGCAGGTACGGTATAACGCCAACGATGTTGCGGGCACAGCTGGTCCTGCAGGCGTAGGCCAGGATCTGCAGCTCCATCATGTCATTGTTCACGTTCCTGAAACCATGGCAACCAGAATGTCTCAGCCTGGTACACAAGTGCAGCATAACACTGGGGATTATTATAATAAGCTTTATCCAGTTATCTAACAACAAGATTCTGTAAATTTGGCCACATAGGTCAAGTGAGCTCTAGTGAACACATATGAACTTATAAAAAAATCTTAAAGTGTATATAGTTTAAATCTCATATACACTGCACTTACTTAGTTCCAGTTTGAATAATATAGACGTCTTTTCCACGAACTGACTCTTTAATTTCAACTGCTGTCTCTGGAATACATTTTGCTATGCTATGAATAATAATCAGAAATATATTCAAGAACTTATTCAGTATATTCAATAAAGATATAATCAACCAAACAAGTGCTGTCACTGTAGTGTATCGTTTTGACCCAAAAGTGTGATCTTTATTTGTTTATTGAACAAAACAAAAATTAACACAGAACAATAACTCTGTTAAACTGAAGAGTTATGATATTTGTACTCTTTATTGACTCAACGTATGTTATCATTATATAAACGTTTGTGAGATTCCCTTCAATGCTTAAAGAGTAATGCACTAAAATAGAAAAAAATACTTCAATCTCTTCAAAAGTTAAGAATGTATGATCCACACATATAAATAAACAAGGGCAATAACTCTGTAAATACTTAAGAGAGATGTACATTTGTATGGTCCTTGAATTTCTCTTTTATCAATATGGACGATTCATTTGCATACCTTCAACACGCGCAGTTATGCTCAACACAAGAAATATAGTTTATAAAAAATAAGTAAATGACAAAACAACTCCAAACAAGAAGGCCATGGGCCCCAAGGCGCTAACCGGATCTCGAAGGAATTACACTGTTCTGAGAAGGTGGACTTCAGAAGAATAAAATTAGTATATGAAACATACATATTTTATTTCTAGGCACATTATTTTGACAACCTTTTGATAANCCCCCCCCCCCCCCCAGATAAGTGCCACCTCAAAGATTTTTCACTGGGCAGAGATTAGCCCCCTCACTGTTTTTATTGGGCGGAGAACAGCCCTTTTGTCAGAATTGATGACCCGGATAAGTGCCCCCTAAATATTGTCTTCTCCCAAAATATCTCCGACATGCACGACTGGCTAATTCCTTTGATATGAGCCAATGTCACAAACGGCTCTAGGATCTGTTACTAAAAATAGAAATAATGTCATATGACAGTGAACTGTTGGGAGATTCTCATTTCAACAATGTCTGTCGCATCGCTGTTTTTCTCAATGTATTTGAGCAGAAAAGACACATTTCAAATGTTTAGGATAGTGTTTTGTGAAAGAATATATCGATTAAATGTGAAAAATTTCAATCTTTCCGATCAAGTGAATGCTTTTAGCCAATTTCTGCATTTAAAAGCTGTTTTGGACTGGTCTTTGTTAACTGTCAACTTTTCGGGAATTTCTGGCTACAGAACTGTCTGGAACAGACAATAGTCCCAAGGGGGGCAGTTATCCGCCCTTTGAATTATTGTGAAGGGGCAGATATCCGCCTACCTAATTCTGACAGGGGGGCACTTAGTTTAAACCTATTTATTTTAGCTCGATTGCATCGAAAGCCTTAGGCTTATAGAAACGCTCTCGAGTCTGGTTCCTGGGACTAGAACCAGTACTTGGTGTCTTTGGGGGAGATCAAAGGAACGCTCCGAGTGGGGTTCGAACCCGTGACCTCCCGATCGCTAGGCGGACACCATATCCACTACGCCACGGCGACTTATCCGCCCCCCTTAAAATAAGGGGGCACTTCTCTGGGGCTGGGGGGGGGGGTTAAACAAGGATGAGGTCCGGATATACCGTGAATTATTACTAGATCAAATGGAGAGATTCCAATTACAGCTACTTATTTGCCATGTATACTGTATGAAAGATCAAATAAGATTCAATGAAACAGTTCTTCATGTTTTACTGGGTTTACCACTATGTGATTTTATGGAAAAACAAGCAAATTCGTAGAATTGATATCCCCCGCAACATATATTTTGTTTAAGGATGGGTGCAAATCGGACGAATGAACATACTACGATACAAAGGGCCATTACTCCGTTATTAACAGATGGTGTACAATGCCATTTGGCGTGCATCATTGTTATTTTGATAGAGGCAACTTAAATATGTTAAAGCGTTAGAAACCTTACATTAACATGGTATAAATATACATGTGTACATGTTTTTAGTTATTTATGTTAGTAAAAGTTTAGTTCCAAATTATGAGCATCCTTTGCGATATAAACTGGCTGGGGCGTGTTTTTAGAACGAATACCCTATTCCCATATTTCAACCTTAAAGTATGACCTTTAACTTTGAGCTAGGAACACAGGCCTTGAAAACAACACATCGTTTTCAAATCGTGAACATTTGTGGGCAGTAACTGGTAAAAGGTCTAATCAATAATGAAGTTACAGTCTGCAAAAGCTGTATCATGCCCACATTTTTTTACCACCGACCACTATAACCTGGACCTTTCCTTTGAGCTAGAGACAAAGGCCTTGTATGCAACATATCAATAACAAAGGGTGGAAAAACAATGTGTATTGCCCAATAAACAAACAAGTTACAGTCAGCAGAAGCTGTATGATGCTCATATTTGAGAAGTGACCTTAAATTTGGCCTTAATCTTTGAGCAAGGAATAGAGGTATTAAGTTATATCCAAGTTTTATCGTTGGCGTCACCACAAAAGCAGTATTTGTGGCGAGCCATTTTGCATAAAGTAATAACCTCAATCTTTGAGTCAGGCAAACCCCACATATCATTTCCACACGATGAACACATTTTTTCAAGTAAATTAAAAATAATGCTTTGGGCTCTAATGCACAAATCCTTCATTACAGAATTGTGTCAGAATTCAAATATTCCCATTCAAAGCAGAGACAAGCCTGTATTATTATAGACATCTAAGATACTTACCTCTGTTGGCTTTGTTGTAACAGCAGGTGTCACACAAATGCATTGACAGCTTACTAGAACATAATCAGCAACTTTGAATATTAATGGAAAGTACATTATTTGATGGACAAATATTTGTACATAAATGTCATAGCTTAAGTATGAGTATTATTCATAGGACAATACATTTAACAAGCCACTCTCATGCAGGGCTAAAACTTATGCTTTCAATCAACCCTTAAACACCCCTGGAAACCCGATATGATGTGAAAAGTTGGACGTGCTTCGAAAAGTTTCCGATAAATTTTGCTGAATTTCAGTAGGGTAAGTAAATCCAGTTCTATAATTGTTTAAAGGCATTTTTGAATTAAAATATCTTTTGGTATTTTATATGCAAAGGAGGTATTATCATGTATGTTAGAAAAATCCTGGTAATTATTATTCAGGATTCCTATTTAGCACTTTAATTACAAATTTCTTTAAAGGTATGCCAGTGAAATAGTTTTTGCACCGAAAATGATACAACCAATGTCCCCCGAGTGACATTTTTTCATCAACATGTTGAATGTAAAGTTGAATTTCTCCACCAATACAATTTTTTTTAAGAAATCCTGGCAGATATGTTACTTGGGGGACATTGGTTGATATTATTTTAAAGATATGTGTAAATAAAGAGCTAAATAGGGGACAAATCCCTGCATCGTCAACTTCAAATAGCCATATTTCAATAAATCCTGAATAATAATAACCTGGATTTTTCTAACTTTTCCAAGCACGTCCAACTTTTCACATCATATCAGGTTTCCCAGGGTGTTAAAGAACATGCAAAAGCATGACAGTTATCTCACCCCTGCAGATATACAGAGCCTATGCACACATTTGAGATAGTTTTATAGATAATATGGTATATTCCAAAATAAAAGCCTACACCTAAATAAAAGGGTGCCATTTTATTTTTTAACTTAACATTTTTTCATCATACGATGGAAAAATTTAAGTTACAAAAATACATACGTATGCATTCATTTTGCTTTAAATACTAAATGTAAAACTATCACTTTGTTGAATGAAAGTCAAATAACTATGAAACCAATATTGTTTGTTGGACACTAATTTATGTGAATTTTTCGTTGGTGAGCTTAACCACAAAATCAAATGTTCAACAAATGTTTACATTCTAAGTCTCATATGAAACACTTTTTTTTTAACCAAGAATTTGAGATCCATAAATATGCTAAATTTTATGAATCCCTGAAATTTCGTGAAAACAAAAAAATGAATCCACAGTGTTGAGGTTTTCATATGACTGACATAAATGAAAGAAAACATTAGTGGACTCTTATTAAACACCTTCCAGTTTTAAGTTCAAATAATAATGATTACTTGAAGATAAAATAAAACAAGGGCTGTTTGTAAAACATGCATGCCCCCTATATGGGCTGTCAGTTGTAGTTGCAGCCATTGTGTGAATACGTTTTTTGTCACTGTGGTGGTGGTGGTGGTGGTGGTGGTGGTGGTGGTGGTGCAGGTAATGACCAATGTCCCTTTGAAGTTTCATGATCCCAGGCGTAAGCGTTCTTGAGTTATCATCCGGAAACCATTTTCCTATTTCCAGTAACTGTCACCTTGACTTGTGACCTTGACCTTTGACCTAGTAACCTCAAAATAAATAGGGGTCATCTGCGAATCATGATCAATGTTCCTATGAAGTTTCATGATCCTAGTCCTAAGCGTTCTTGAGTTATCATCCGGAAACCACCTGGTGGACGGACCGACCGACCGACAGACCGACATGTGCAAAGCAATATACCCCCTTTTCTTCGAAAGGGGGCATAAAAATCATGGTCAGGGAAATGCTTGCATATATGTAAACATGATGAAATGTCAAAGTGTGATGTTATTTGGACATGACCGGGCCTTCCATATGCAGATGAAGTCTGATTTGGACGTAACCGGGGCACCTAGAAATAGTTTTGTGCTTAAATCGCACTCAGAAACCCTGCCCAGTACACACCAATTTTTATAATGAAGCCAAGTTCAGGAATATTGTACTAGAATTACCTGTAGTGCGCTAATCAATAAAAATTAAAATGAATCAATTATGAATGTTTCATAAGCAACCTAATGACCTTATATGCTCAACATATACATGTACATCCAAATGTTATAATGTTCACGTTTTATACCCTTATTTTTCATTCCTACTGTGTGTAAATTTCATCCTGCCAATTTATAGTGACAGCCACATGATAATGTGTTACATTCTTCCAGCTACAATCCCATTTGTTCTAAAAAAGATTTACACTATTCATTTTAAATGTATGGGATGCATGAAAGAACTTTAAATTTTGGGCAGCGAATTTAGCCTTATTAATAAAGTACCGGTAAAGGGCAGTTTTGCAATGGGGGAAAAATTATAAATTTCCCAACTGCTGTCAGAAAAAATCCCAAAACAAAGGAGTTGCGTCAATTAAGTTCCAAAATCACGTTATCAGCAAGTGAATAAATATAAGTGATTAGTTGAGGGTAACAACAATCACCTTGCTCGATTAATTCTGAATAAAACAGCATGCTTAATCAATCAGGCCATTTCTGTTTTTTCAAATTATATTGATTTTGCTGGCAAAGTTAGTTTTTCAACTTAAAAAGGAAGGTATTTCTGTAAATTCAAGAGTTCCGCGGTCAGAGACATATGCCCACAAAACAGGGCCTTGATTTTCACACTTATTGTGACAGTGACCTTGACCTTTGACTTAGTGACCCCAATTTTAATAGGAGTCATCTTCTGTCCAAGGCCAATGCCCATGTGAAATATCAAGTCAATCAGTCAATTGGTTGACGAGTTATTGATCGGAAACGATTTTCACACTTATTGTGACAGTGACCTTGAACTTTGACCGAGTGACCCAAATTTCAATAGAGTTCATCTAATCCAAGGCCAATGCACATGTGAAGTATCAATTCAATCGGTCCATTGGTTGACGAGTTATAGATCAGAAACAATTTTCACACTTATTGTGACAGTGACCTTGACCTTTTACCAAGTGACCTTTATTTCAATAGGGGTCATTTTCTGTCCGAGGCCAATGCACATGTAAAGTATCAAGCCAATCGGTCAATTTGTTGAAGAGTTATTGATCGGAAACTATTTTCACACTTGATGTGACAGTGACCTTTGACCTAGTGTCCCCAATTTCAAAAGGGTTCATCTACTGTCCAAAGCCAATGCACATGTGAAGTATCAAGCCAATCGGTCAATCCATTCAAAAGTTATTGATCGGAAACAAACTGGTCTACAGACAGACACACAGACCGACCGACCTTCATCAATATAAACAAGCAAAACAATATAACCCCTCTTCTTCGAAGGGGGGGGGGCATAAAAATAGAGTAAAAATAATAAGAAAAAAAAGAAGAAAACAAGGGCTGTTTGTAAAACATGCATGCCCCCCATATGGGCTGTCAGTTGTAGTGGCAGCCATTGTGTGAATACATTTTTTGTCACTGTGTGGTGGTGGTGGTGGTGGTGGTGGTGGTGGTGGTTGTGATCGTGATGGTGGTGGTGGTGGTGGTGGTGGTGGTGGTGGTGGTGGTGGTGGTGGTGGTGGTGGTGGTGGTGGTGGTGGTGGTGGTGGTGGTGGTGGTGGTGGTGGTGGTGGTGGTGGTGGTGGTGGTGGTGGTGGTGGTGGTGGTGGTGGTGGTGGTGGTGGTGGTGGTGGTGGTGGTGGTGGTGGTGGTGGTGGTGGTGGTGGTGGTGGTGGTGGTGGTGGTGGTGGTGGTGGTGGTGGTGGTGGTGGTGGTGGTGGTGGTGGTGGTGGTGGTGGTGGTGGTGGTGGTGGTGGTGGTGGTGGTGGTGGTGGTGGTGGTGGTGGTGGTGGTGGTGGTGGTGG
>VMBQ01004179.1:33449-59109 GCA_007657795.1 Dreissena rostriformis | reverse complement strand
ATATCAAAGGACAACAACATATTATATGGCGATGTTAGTGGAAACGAATGACATTTTCTGTTTTTGCTTCATGCTGATACGGCTGAAGAATAGCTTATATTGTCTAAATGATTTTTATTTTTAATTGCAGTGCGGTTAGGACAAAACCAAAACATGACACTATAATCTTTACGTTGATACAAACTCCTAATTACATTGCCCGTGTTAAACACGATGTCTCAAATACATGTCCGATCAAATTATCGTTTGTTTTCATTGTCTTATTTCAGCTATTAATTTACTTGACAACAATCGCCATAGCTTCTTTGTATTCTTTGTTTATGAATAGTATTCAATCGCCAAACAGAAAAGAACAATACAGATTTATAAACTGCTGCCCCACAAAAACGACTGTTACCGGTAATTGATGAGAATTCTGACTCGTACTATTGTTAACCATTTGACCACATTGTGGCACACAAGAACAATTCGGTTAATAGAAACCAAAAGCGCAGTGGAATAACCAAACGCAATCCGTTATGATTTGGTGGCACATTTTAATATATCACGACTCACAGTTTAAAAGATGAAGATAAAAGATGATTGTCTAAAGAGGTAGACAGCCAAAGGGCAATAACTCAGTGACTAAACCATACAGTATTTAATCAACAGATTTAATGCCCATTAGTAACCAATTTTGTAAGGAAAACTTCATGCACACAAAAGTTAAGATAATTAAATAAACTACGTGCAAATAAATAAATATAATAAACAAAATAAAAACAAATTAAATGAATTTAATATTAACGAATACTGGCATCTGGTGAATGAGACATACACCTAACTTCAATACACCTTACTTAAAACAAACATGAGAAATGTATTGAACAATGTTAACTTTTAAAGTTCAAGAACAAATATGATACCTTATTGATAAGGAAAAAAGATATTCAGTAGATTTTTAGGCTTGTCATATCAAATAGCTAATACCAGGTTTTTGTCCATGATTTTGGCAAAGGGCCTGGTCTTCCATTTTAGGGGAAAAAATATAAACAAAACTGAGAAAGGGGAAACATTTTTTTTTTGTAATATTGCATGATTTAAAAAAAAAATATGTTGGGGTAAGGGGCCTGTATAAGGCCTTTGCTAAAGGGCAAAAAGCCCTGAATACACACAATTTTTGTAACACCTGGCACATTTTAAAAAGATGACACTTAATAGGATGTCTAAATGATTTATTAGGATCAATGCCTGCATGTTTGAATACTGTACGTTAAAATTGTATGAGAACGATCATGATAATATTGAATGTAAAAGCTGAAAAAGTTTATTTTTTATTTTTTATGTAGGATGAAAAAATCGCACATACACAACTTCATACAATAATAAACAATGCCTGCAAGCTTTAATGTTGCACATCCATGGTCATTCCAGTATAACCCCTTTACTTTGTAATAAAAAAATAGTACATACAATCTACAAGTAATTTCCTTCATCCAGAAAGACAATGGTTCATATTGTAATAAATTTAACAAATATACAGTTTTCACATCAAACATGCAATTAACAATAAAAGTAACGGTATGTATGTGATTGCAGAGAAGTATGAGTTGAGTTTAATGTTCAAAACCATTTCAGCATTTAATGTAAAAAAACAGTATGATTGTACACATAATAGTTTTATTTAAGCAAGCAACATCACAGCATTATCCATATTTCATTTTTAACCCTTTGAGCGCTGGAACCGGATTTTGAAGGCCTTTGCAAACAGTTTAGATCCAGATGAGACGCCACAGAACGTGGCGTCTCATCAGGATCCAAACTGTTTGCTATTCTGATAGTATTCTTTGAAAAAAAAATCGAAGAAAATGCTAATTTTAGAAATTTAGCAGACAACATTTTAGCAGACGACAAATTTCCCAGCATGCAAAGGGTTAAAACCAAGACCTATCAACAAGTTATACATAAACACACTGCAATATGGAAACTGATAACAAAATAATACCTCCAAAATAACAGAACAATAACGCACAGATTATTAAATTAATATTAAATCCATATGTTTAAGGATGCCTAAAGGATAAAATATTAGCTGAATGTGATATATATCTGTTTTAAATAAATAAAGAGACCAAAGTGCCCTATCTTTCACAAAACGAACTATGCATTACAACGAAATATTGCTCAGACTCGCAGTTAAAAAACATGTCAATCCTAGCCTTGAAGTTGCTACATCATAGTAGGCCAAGTTTATATGAAGGCAAAAAACCTTGCTTGCAATCGTAAAATGCAATCAATTAAGCACCCATATCACAATCATAATACAAATAAAATCAGAATAAATAAACATTTGGAAAAAAAAAACTTAAACAAAATCTCTTTGATTTGTGATTGGGTAATTGTTCTTTTGGGTTGTTAATGATCATGTTAGTGTTAATTCAAAAAGCATCTTAAAACATGAGATCAAAAAGATTGTATTCATGTATTCATGTATGATTATTGATTTCTCAACAACAACGAATATATTGAAAACATTTGGTTGTGGGAATTGAATCCAGTTCCTCGTAAGGGGAGGCATATGCTCTCACCGGGCAATCATACCTTCAAATGTTTGTAATTTTAAACTGATGGTTTGCATACCACCAGACTCCTGAAGTGAATTGATTAGGTTAGTTTCACACACATGGTTAATGAACAATGAAAACTGAAATTTAGGGCATAAAAGTTATGAGAAAACAATTAAACCATAATTTTTCGACAGTTCTATTTAAAATCACTTTTTCATGAATTTCAAACATTCTTTTTCCGTTTTCCAATTTGGTGACAAAGCTGCGTCAATCTTAAATGCTACACAAAATGAAATAAAAGCTTAATTGCTTCAAGCATTCAATAATGGTTAATTATTGTTAGGACACTTACATATGAGAAACATCATGTGAAATGGGTCTTATGTCATACGCAGTAAGCATAGCTCCAGTGCAGCCTGGTCAGGCGCTACACTGTCCGCTTTAACCCTTTGCATGCTGGGAAATTTGTTGTCTGCTAAAATGTCGTCTGCTGAATTTCTAAAATTAGCATTTATTTGATTTTTTTTCCAAAGAATACTATCAGAAAAGCAAACAGTTTGGATCCTGATGAGACGCCACGTTCTGTGGCGTCTCATCTGGATCCAAACTGTTTGCAAAGGCCTTCAAAATTCGGTTCCCGCACTGAAAGAGTTAGAGTAACACCTTGTTGCAATAGCAGACAGCATAGCTCCAGACCAGGATGTGCACATGTGCAGGCTGGTCTGAAGCTACCCTTGCAGCACATGGCATAGAATCATTTTGGTATACTGCGGCTCATATTATAAAGAAATAGAAGCAATTGTATATAACCACTATCTGGTTATGCACTCATTAATAACCAATCTTGTGCCCATCTGTGAATATATGAACGACCTCAAAAGGTTACCTAATCCCTATTTCGACTACAGTCTTCCCGAAGGAGCTTTATAGAGCTTTATAGATACTGTCCCATATACTTTTTAAATGGTCTACAATAATAAATGCAAATCAAATGATGCAAGCATAATCCACTGTTAACTTTACCTTAATTGTACAAACATATCAACTGTCCAGACAAATTAAAAAATTAAAAGCATGGAAGACTCAATATAAAAATGTTCAGATCTATAATTCCAGAGGACTGTGTCCATCATAATTAAAGTTTCAGCTGATTAAAAATGTAAAAGACAGAGATAAAAATAATATCATAGATTCAGAGAAAGCATTTGAAATGGTATACAATGTAATTTGAAGCATATCTATACGAGCAACATTCTGGGAAAATGGGGCTTAATGCATGTGCATTAAGTGTCATCCCAGATTAGCCGGTGCAGTCTGCACAGGCTTATATCGGACGACACTTTCCACCTAAGCTAGATTTTTGCTAAGTGGAGACTTTCTTGAAACAAAAAATACCATTTAAGTGTTCAGTGTCATCCCTGATACGCATGTGCAGACTGCACAGGCTAATCTGAGATGACACTTTACGCACCTGCATTTAACCCTGTTTTCCCTGAGTGAGGCTCATATATAGGCGCAAAGGTCACAAGCAAGCTGCAAGCGCGAGGCAAGCCGTCTCCTTCTTCTGCAAGCTGAGATCGCGTGCGACAACATCCCACAACAAAGTGCACACCAACACCACATGTTCCTTCGCCATGTCTCCATTATAACTTGCTACAAGAAACAACTAGAAAAATGAATTATACACAATAAAGGCATTTGTGCATAAGCGTGAATGAATTATATCTATACATACTTATGCACACATGCATACTAGTATATTTTGTATCATAAATTGTTTTTCCAGAAAGCCCCCAAAATATTGTTTTGAACCAAAAGTGTGATCTTGAACTTAAAATTTGGTGAAAACAAACAATTTCTTATTTATTTATTGAACAAATAAAATTTGAATGCCCTCTATTGATATATAAATATTGATTACACTCAGTGCACAAAAAAATTAAATACAGGGCAACAACTCCATATATACATGAACAATATCAACATTTTTCTGTACCTATGGCTCAGAACAGATAAATTGCTCTTAAAGTCGTGTCAAGAATCTCATATTTTACATTGTATAGGCATTGTATAAAGGGGCATATAAATATCAATTGCACCACATGCATTAGAACATGCACATTATTTAACGTATATCTGACAAACAAAGTAGTTTTCCCTGAAATAAAAGTTGTTTTGTTTCTTAACAAATCTCTATTTAAATAGGAATAACATTATATTCGGTTGACAGAGGCTTTAACCCTTTGCATGCTGGGTAATTTGTCGTCTGCTAAAATGTCGTCTGCTAAATTTCTAAAATCAGCATTTTCTTCGATTTTTTTCAAAGAATACTATCAGAATAGCAAACAGTTTGGATCCTGATGAGACGCCACGTTCTGTGGCGTCTCATCTGGATCAAAACTGTTTGCAAAGGCCTTCAAAATCCGGTTCCAGCGCTCAAAGGGTTAAGATACAATTTATATGTTGTATACTGGGGTTGCAGAGGGTCTTTCGAAATATTTATCAGAAATAAGAAAATACAGGGAACTAGGGTTACAATATTATTTTAAGTCACATAAACTGAACTTTATTAATATAATAGCATTAGTATACCTGTTATTATGAAACTTTACATGCACAGTTAATAAGTGATTATTAAGATATGACTTTTAAATATACATATACAATAAAGTTAGAAAAGAGTTAATATTGATTGGATTAATAAAGGATGACATTTCGTGCAGATGCAGGAAGCCTCAGTAAGAACTTTAACAATCAGACGTTCTAGGAAACTTGGTGATGGCTACCAAAACAGTTCAGGGCAAGGTCAATTAAGCATTTGTTTACCTGTACTCTGCAAAGGGCCTATTTCAAAGTGCACAATGAATACAATAATCACATGGATATTGTATTATTGAGAACACACAAGCTGCAGTGCACACAAATCAACTAAAATAATGGCTTGAGATTTTTTTTAAGAAGAATTGAGACAAAATTCACATGAGACAAGTTCTCAGACTAAATTTGTTCAACTGAAAAAATAATTATTAGAAAAGGAGAACAGAACAGTAATCCTTTCAAGTCTGTAGGATAAATATAAAAATAAATAAATATCACCGTAGTTTAAAAAAAATAAAAATAAGAACAAAACATCAACCTAACAAAGCTTTTTTAAAATAATCACAGGATCCAGAGTTGGATGGACACACAGACATACACATGGAAGTACAGAAGAAAAACTATAGTATCCTTGGTCACACCGGTAGGGGACTAATACATAGCCCAATGCAGGCACATCAGTTTATGCATGTTCGATGGGAAATATCCCTGTCTTGATTGAGAGTCAATAACATCACATCTTTAAATAGATTCATATCCAACTAAAACTTTCACAAAAAATTAGGGAATGTATGGTTAAACAGAATGTAACCACAGCTTTCTAAAGTTTTCATTGCCAAACTTTAGTGACTAAAATGGTGCGTTATATCGTATAACACGGTACACCTGTGCATGTAATACTGTGAGCTTCAAAGATACATTAAAGTGATACAACTGTGGATTACTCAATCTCTTTTGTATTGTTAGCATTAATCAAGAGAAAGAAAAACAATTACAATAATTTCTGCCTCTCGTCGTCATGAAATCTCACTTCCCGACCCGCGTCCTTCGTGCTGGGCCGTTTCTGGTACAGCACACTATCTTTCGGCTCCAGAGGGCTTGTACTCTGCGGCGCCTGTCCGTGGGAATTGATCCGCCGGTCCCTCCGACGCACTGGAGCTGGATGAGTGGGCGTCGCCTCAAACAAATCAGCCAGTGCTGCCACTCTACCGCCAGGTTTTAGCATGTTTACATTGTGGATCGTGTTGTAGACTTCTAACAGACGTTGGTCTTTCTTGCTGTGAGTGAAGTAATGGGAGGATCGATCGGAAAAGTGGCGGCTGAATTTGTTCACTGCCTCGTGGTAGTCAACATTCAGCTCATCTGTGATGTCCTGTAGTGAAAACAAGAGCTGGTTGTAATACAGTTATGTCCCCGTAAAGTAACCATCAGTCTTTAAAACAAGAAACCGTCAGAGACGGGTGATGCTCCCCAAAGTTTTTTTTTGTCACAATATTGCACTATATATTCAGATAAAAGGAAATGTCTAGAGGGGCATAACTTTGGACAAAATAATACGATGGATGGTTTAGCAACTAAAAAATATCAAAGGGCCATAACTCTCTAAATAAATCATCAAACCAGAACCCACTAATAACATGCGCATCTCCTCAAGGTAGTTAAGCTTCCCATAAAGCTTCATTGAATTCCAGTCAGTAGTTGGGGAGAAATAGCCCGGACAAGAATTGCACTATATGTACAATGGAAAATTTCAAAGGGCCATAACTCTGTGAAAAATCATCCGACCAGAACCGGCTGATAATATGCACATCTCCTCTTGGTAGTGAAGCTTCCCATAAAGTTTCATTGAATTCTGGTCATTAGTTGCTGAGAAATAGCCCGGACAAGAATTGCACTATATGTACAGTTAATGGAAAATTTCAAAGGGCCATAACTCTGTGAAAAATCATCCGACCAGAACCCGCTGATAATATGCAAAGCTCCTCTTGGTAGTGAAGCTTCCCATAAAGTTTCATTGAATTCCGGGCATTAGTTGCTGAGAAATAGCCCGGACAAAATTGAATTGTAACCTCGACCTTGGCAGCTTATTCTGCCATTTGCAAAATTAACCAATGGATACAAATAACAATTTGGCTAAAGAAATTCAAACTGGCTTCATATTTTACTACAGAAAACCCAATAAAATAACAAATTATAGCAAATATGACAGAACGTGATAAATTTGGTTAAACAAAGTTTTTGAGCCAGTGGAATCCCTTCTTGGCCCTTGAAGCAGGTTCAGGAGCATGACAAAGTTATGCTCCAGACAAAAGTATTCTCAAAACAAATGTATTCTCAAGAGAAAGTTATGCTTCATACAAAGTTATTCTCCAGACAAATTATGCGCAAGACAAGGTCTGATCCATCTATACATCAGGGTGTTCTCCTCCCAACTCACTCATGGCATTGAAGTACAATGGCTGTTTTACAAAAAAAGGCATAAACAATAAGACTATTGCCAAGCAATGATGTCCCCTACCGGCTCCACCATTGTCAGATTTTTATATTTTTTTATATTTGTTGCCATAGCAACCAGAATTTTTGACGTAGGTACAAAATGAAATGACGTGCATAATCTCCATATTGCCATCTGTCCATGTTTCAAGTTTCATGAAAAAATATGAAGAACTTTAAAAGTTATCGCAGGATCCAGAAAAGTGTGACAGACAGGCAGACTGACGGACGGAGCGCAAACCATAAGTCCCCTCCAGTGAAACCGGTAGGGGACAAAAAGACAAACATTTATGTTGTATTTGATTACATTATACAGAGCCACTTACATCATTTGCATATGTGAAAAGTTGTTTGTTTTTGGTGTATTTTTGGATTTCTGCTTAAATTGTGTTGTGTGGTGTGCTTTGTCCTGTTTTGTTAACCCTTTGCATGCTGGGAAAATTGTCCTCTGCTAAAATGTCGTCTGCTGAATTTCTAAAATTAGCATTTTCCTCAATTTTTTTCAAAGAAAACTATCAGAATAGCAAACAGTTTGGATCCTGATGAGATGCCACGTTCTGTGGCGTCTCATCTGGATCCAAACTGTTTGCAAAGGCATTCAAAATTCGGTTCCAGCATTGAAAGAGTTAATGTGTTTGCGNTTTTTTCTATTTTTAGTAACAGTGACCTTGACCTTGATCCAACTGTGCCCAAATGCAATGAAGCTACTCAGCATTCTGACATATTCACACAAAATGTCAGGGCATTACCTACATCCAAACTCATTTTGGAATTTTGAATAAAATATCTTAGTTTCAAAAGGATTTTGAGCGGAAGCCTTTTCCCACTTAGTAAATAACCCTAAATTGTCTTGAAAACTTAAAAAAATAAAAAAAAGTGACTTACCTCTGTTGGGAATGTAGGCAATTTAGACAGCACAGCTCTAACATCTGGGGCTTGCTGGACATCCTAAATAAATAAACGTACATGCGCATCAATATTTTCAATATGAGCCGTGTCTTGGTATAAAGCCATATGTGGCCAGAGTAGCTCAGGAACAGCCTGCACATTCGCACAGTCTAATTAGTCGCTAACCCTGTCCTCTATAAAGTCATGCAAGATTTCCTTGTCTCTTAGCGGACACTATGACTCCTAATATATGGATGCTGACGCATATCTGGAGCTACACTGTTTGGAATGTAGACATAAGGCCCTTTTGTACGACGCAGCTCATATGAAGACAAAGCACTGTCACAAATATTTAATATGCTTCACACTGATTCAGCTTTTTTTTCCTAATTATTTCATTCTATGGAAAACCATTTTGTTGCTTGTTCAGTTATCTATTAAACAGCAGAAGTGATTCTGCAGAAATGTTTGGGTCCAAAATAATTACAAGAGGGCCATGATGGCCCTGAATCGATCACCTTTTACTAGAATAGGCTCAGTGACCTAATTTTTGACCCCAGATGACCCATATACGATCCAAAATCAGATATTATCAAGATAAACATTGTGACCATATTTCATTAAGATGAGATGAAAACTATGACCTCTATTGTCTAAACAAGGTTTTTTCTATGATTTGACCTAGTGACCTAATTTCTGACCCCAGTTGACCCAAATACAATCCCAATCCAGATGTCATCAAGATGAACATTCTGACACTGTTTCATAAAGATCTGATGGAAACTGTGACCTCTATAGACTACACAAGGTTTTTCTATGATTTGACCTTGTGACCTAGTTTTTGACCCCAGATGACCCAAACACAATCCCAACCCAGATTTCATCAAAATTAACATTCTGGCCAAATTTCATAAAGATTGGTTGAAAACTGTGACCTCTATTGTCTACACAAGGTTTTTCTATTATTTGACCAAGTGACCTAGTTTTTGACCCCAGATGACCCAAATACAATCCCAACCCAGATTTCATCAAGATAAACATTCTGACAAAATTTCATAAAGATTGGATGAAAACTGTGACCTCTACTGTCTACAAATACAAATTGTTGACGGACGCACGGAAGCACGCACGACGGACATCACACGATCACATAAGCTTCCCATGTCACTTCATGACAGGTGAGCTAAAAACAAGCAAATGTGTCCACACAACACAGATGCCCCCACCTGTAACTTTGTCACTACATAAAAACCGTGTAAATGTTTTTGAGATATACATCAACGCACTAAGTGACCCAGTGACCTAGTTTTTGGCCCGGCATGGCCCATGTTTGAACTTGGCCTAGAGATCATCTAGATAAAACTTGTGACCAAGTTTGGTGAAGATCCAATGAAAATTACTTGAAATAGAGAGCGGACACCATGCTGAATGTTTAGAACACACTTAGTGACCCCCCTGACCTAGTTTTTGACCCTGTGACCTAGTTTTTGGCCAGGCATGGCCCATATTTTAACTTGGCCTACACATTATCTAGAAAAAACTTGTGGCCAAGTTTGGTGAAGATCGGATGAAAACTACTTGAATAAGAGAGCGGACACCATGCTGAATGTTTAAAACGCACTAAGTGACCCCTTGACCTAGTTTTTGGCCCGGCATGGCCATTGTTCAAACTTGGCCTAGACATTATCTGGATACAACTTCTGACCAAGTTTGGTGAAGATTGGATGAGAACTACCTGAATTAGAGAGCGGACATGAAAAGTGTGACGGAAAGACAGACAGACTGTCCGACCGACGGACAGTGCAAAAACTATATGCCGCCTGTTGGGGGCATAAAAAAGGGGGTCACAGCACTTTTAAAAGAGATTTTTTGTTTTAACAACCCCTACTTTCTATGTCAAATTTCATAAAATACAGCAATAAGGCAAAACCCAAGTACCGGTACATAGATTTCTATAAAGATGATTCAAGGGCCGTAACTCAGGAGTGTCTGAGTCAATTCGGGTGATTATGTAACTTGACGTAGATCTTATTGCCTAACACATTTTCATGAAGTTTGGTGACGATCTGATGACAATTACTTGAGTAATTGAGCAGAAACGCACTTTTTTGATGATTCAAGGGACGTTACTCAGAAGTGCCTAGGTAAATTTGGCTGATTACATTGTATCAAACTTAACCTAGCTTTTATTGCCTTACACATTTTTATGAAGTTTGGTGAAGATCCGATGACAATTGCTCGAGTTATTGAAACAAGAAAAAACTCAATTTTTGGATGATTCAAAGGCCGTAACTCAGGAGTGTCTTGGTCAATTGGGCTGATTATCAAATTTGACCTAGATCTTATGACCTTACACATTTTCATGAAGTTTGGCAAAGATCCTATGACATTTGCTTGAGTTATTGAGCGGAAACGAGAAAAAACACAATTTTTTGATGATTCAAGGGCCAGTACTCAGGAGTGTCTGGGTCAATTTGGCCGATTATCAAACTTGACTTAGATGTTATTGCCTTTAACATTTTCATGAAGTATGGTGAAGATACAATGACAATTGCTGGAGTTATTGAGCGGAAACGAGAAAAATCCCAATTTTTCGATGATTCAAGGGTCGTAACTCAGGAGTGTCTGGGTCAATTTGGCCGATTATTGAACTTGACCTAGATGCTATTGCCTTACACATTTTCATGAAGTGTGGCGAAGATCCTATGACATTTGCTCGAGTTATTGAGCAGAAACGAGCAAAAACCCAATTTTACGTTGATTCAAGGGCGTAACTCAGGAGTGTCTGTGTCAATTTGGCCGATTATCAAACTTAACCTAGATGTTATTGCCTTACACATTTTCATAAAGTTTGGTGAAGATCTGATGACAATTGCTCGAGTAATTGAGCGGAAATGAGAAAATAACAATTTTACAATGATTCAAGGGCCGTAACTCAGGAGTGTCTGGGTCAATTTGGCCGATTATCGAACTTGACCTAGATGTTATTGCCTTACACATTTTCATGAAGTTTGGTGAAGATCTGATGACAATTGCTTGACTTATTGAGCGGAAACTAATCCGGACAGAAGGACTAACTAACTAACTAACAGTTCGATTTTAATATGCCCCCAGAACCTATTGCCCCCAGAACCTATTGTTCTGGGGGCATAAAAACAACAATTGCAGATGACTTAAGACATTGAAAAATTACACCTTATTGTATTGAACATGGAAACAATAAATTTATGGTGATAAAGTATTTTGAGACAACTGCAAAAACTGAACAAAGCAAAAACCAACCAGTCAGTAATGAGAGTCTAAGTCCATAAAAGGCAGTCCAAGAGACAACTATATCTCCTATCATTATTATTACTTTGTGCGGGAAAAAAATTGCACCTTCAAAGTAGTGACCACAATCTCTGACATTGAGATAAGTCTATATACCATAATTACTCTTTGTTTTAAGACACTCTAAGTTTTCGGACATCTGCTAAAGCCTTCTAATTAGTCACTCCATTTTTTTGGACAACCTTATTTTCCCCAATAATTAATTACTCTAACTTTTCAGACACTTGCATTTTTATCAGAAATGAACTATTTGCGATAATCTTAATTTTCGGACACAATTTAAAAACAAGAGTCCAGATGGCATCAAGATAAACATTCTGACAAAGTTTCATAAAGATCTGATGGAAACTGTGACCTCTATTGTCTACGCAAGGTTTTTCTATGATTTGACATAGTGACGTAGTTTTTGACCCCAGATGACCCAAATACAATCCCAACCCAGATTTCATCAAGATTAACATTCTGGCCAAATTTTATCAAGATTGGATGAAAACTGTGACCTCTACTGTCTACACAAGTTTTTTTTAAACTTTGACCTAGTGACCTAGTTTTTGACCCTAGATGACCCAAATTCGATTCCAACCCAGATTTCATCAAGATAAACATTCTGACCAAATTTCATAAAGATTGGATGAAAACTGTGACCTCTACTGTCAACACAAACAAATTGTTGACGGACACACGGACGCATTCACGACAGACGCCGGACATCACACGATCACATAAGCTCACCATGTCACTTCGTGACAGGTGAGCTAAAAATATTTTTAAGTATAAAAAAACTGAATATTTTCTTACATAACATCTCGCAGCAAATTCACAGTGTATTATTCTGCATTCAAAATGTTAGTAACTAATGTAGCTACTGATACTTTTAAAATCTCACCTTCAAAGTTTTCACGAGATCAACAACTGCCACATCCTCATCCAGAGACTCGTCATTGTCTGAGCCTGTGTCCGACGTCTCAGTGCCGATCTCCGCTCCGTCTTTGGTGACCTTGACGTGGTGTCCGTCGGTGTCCTTGAGCTTCTTGTACTCCTCCAGCAGCTGCTTGCCCAGCGTGATTCCCTTCTTACCTTTCTGAACCACGTTGTAGTTTCTGGCCACCTTAGAAACAAAAGGCAAACTTTAACTAGAGTGTTGTGTATGTGGGTTTAAGACAACGCGAGAACACAGGTCTGTTTGATGACTAGTTTAATACTACACAGATACAGTGATAGGAATGCAGCAATACACCATGGTAGGCGGGGTTTATCATGACTGACGTGATCATTATACATAACAATTCTCCCCTTTTAAATGTGTTGATCATATAATTATTCATAAAAATCAATTCATAATGCATTTAAAAAATAATATGAATAATCATTTTCAAACATAACATTTCTTGTTCAAATATCAACTCAGTCAGTGTTCTTATCTAATTACTGTGAAATTACGCATTAATTGTCCATTATTATATATCGTTACTACACAATGATATAAAATCCTCACAGCTCATTAGCATTCACAAGTACCAAAATGTCCGAGGAAAAGTACTGCAGCAATTAATCTGATTAGTTACAAATAACTACTGATAAGACAGTCGTTCAGGCTGTCGCCTGTTTCTCAATGGATACCGACGCTCCTTAGTTAATTGCTCATTTGAAACCAGAGGATCATTTTGAGAATCATTATCATTTTTATCTTTGTTCTCAATTAGTACCGGGTGGTCTGACATTAATTGGCTATGACACGGAGTCTCGGTAACAGATAGCGGTTCGCACGGTAATGGGACTGTGTCATTTTCATTTGAAGCGTTTTGCACGTCCGTAGCACGAAGCTGATCAATGTGCCTTCTCCACACTGTATTACCGATGTCCACTTTGTACATAAGTGGTCCGTCGCGTGAAACAATAGTGCCCTTTATCCATTTTTCCTTAGAGTTAGGCCTAAAATCTCGGGCAAGGACACTCTGACCTAAATCTAGTTCGCGAAATTTATTTCTGTCCGGAACTGACATTTTCATTTGTCGGTCATTCACGTGCTGCTTAGTATCAGGTTTAAGCAAATCTAACCTACTTCGCAAATCACGACCTAAGAACAATTTTGCTGGTGTTTCGCCAGTTGTAGAATGCGGCGTGTTACGATATGTATGCAAAAAGCAATTCAGTTTCTGGTTAAGGTCATCCGTTTCGCTGTTCATTGCGCGAATGCTAGATTTGAAAGTTGCATTGAAGCGCTCAACAAGACCATTTGTGGATGGCTTAGCAACCGCAGTCCTTATATGGAGAATTCCGTTTCTTTTCATGAACAGTTGGAAGCTTTCAGATGTGAACGTACTTCCATTGTCAGAAACAATTTGCTTCGGTAACCCATATCTTGCAAATACGGTTCGCATTACTTGAATTGTTCTTTCTGTGGTCGTTGTATTCATTTCAATGACCTCAGGCCACTTAGAGTGAGCATCAACCATGACTAAGAACATTCGTCCTAGAAACGGGCCCGCGAAATCTACGTGTATCCGCTCCCAGCTAGAGCTTGGCCATTCCCACGGATGTAATTGGACATGCGCTGGTAACTTCTGCTGCATTGCGCAACCATTACAACGTTTGACCAGACTTTCAATGTCGGCATCAATCCCCGGCCACCAGACATAGCTCCGAGCTAGTCCTTTCATCTTTACAATTCCCGGATGGCTAGCATGTAACAGATCGAGCACACGCGTTCTTAGTTTAATGGGAATGATAACCCTATTTCCCCACATCAGACACCCACGATGAAGTGTTATCTCGTTTCGGCGGAAATAATAGCTTTTGAGTACTGGGTCATTAGCGTTTGAAGCCCAGCCCTTTTTGACGTATTCTAAGACGCGTGACATAACTGGCTCGCGCTGCGTTTCGCGGCTAATTTGCGAACTTGTTACAGGGAGTTGCTCGAATTGTGAAGTGTAGAATATTTCTTCTACATCATCAGAGTTATGATTATGATTCGGCGCGGGTAGTCTGGACAACCCATCAACATTTGTATGCCGTTTTGTGCATTTGTACTCTATGTCGTAATCAAAACCGGATAGGTACAAAGCATATCTTTGTACGCGCGCAGCAGTTGTTGCGGGTATGCTTTTGCTTGGACTGAAAATTGATAATAGCGGCTGGCAGTCCGTTACTAGACAAAATTTCCGACCGTACAGGTATGGGTAGAATTTCTTCACTGCCCAAAATATTGCCAACGCTTCTCTATCAATCTGCGCGTATCTTTGCTCGGTATTGCTTAATGACCTTGACGCGAAAGCAATCGGTTTTTCAGAACCGTCTGTCATGACATGAGACAGTATTCCCGATATTCCTACCGGAGAGGCATCCGTTGCCAGTCTAACTGGTAGATCTGGGTTATAGTGCGTAAGCACGGGCTCAGAAGTGATCAGCTTTTTCGAATTTTGGAACGCGATCTCACATTCATTGGACCAAATAAACTTTCGATTTTTTTCAAGCATCGCGTTTAGTGGTTTAATGACAGTCGCGAGATTCGGCAGAAACCTGTGGTAGTAATTGAGAACACCGAGATACGCCCTTAAAGAAGTAACATCTTTAGGTGTGGGTGTGTCAATCACAGCCTGCACCTTGTCATTACACTTCCATAATCCATCTTTGTCAATCTCGTGTCCACAATACGTAACTCTATCCTCAAAGAACACACATTTGTCTTTGTTTAGTTTTAAACCAAACTCGTTCAAACGACAAAGCACTTTCTCGAGGTTATCCAAATGAGACTGATCACTGTCCCCTGTCACGATCATGTCATCAAGAATGCATTGCACTCCAGGTATTCCTTGAAGTATCTGGTCAATTGTGCGTTGCCAGATTGCGGGAAGTGACGATATTCCGTACACACATCTGTTGTACCGATACAGCCCTTGATGAGTGTTAATGGTCAACAATTCCTTGCTGTCGTCGTCGACCTCAAGTTGGAGATACGCCTGGCGAAGATCCAGTTTCGAGTATTTCTGTCCGTGTGACAGATTCGCGAAGATGTCCTCGATCCTTGGTAGGGGGTATTTGTCAACTTTAAGTGCTTGGTTGACTGTCACTTTAAAGTCTCCACAAATTCGAACATCCTGTCCGTTGCTTTTCAATACTGGAACGATTGGCGTTGCCCATCTGCTGGTATTTACCTTCGAAATAATACCTTGCCTTTCAAGGCTGTCGAGTTCACGCTCTATTTTTGGTTTCATAGAGTACGGAACTGTCCTTGCTTTCAAGAATCTGGGTGACGCGTCTTCTTTCAATGTTAACCTAGCTTTTATGTCCTTCACTTTTCCGATACCTTCATCAAAAACAATTGCATTGTTTTTCAAAATCGTGTTTAGTCTGTCTTTAACAATATCTCTTTCGATCACGTTTACGGGAACAATGCGTTGCCAGTCTAACTTGATAGCCGTTAGCCAGTCTCTCCCGAACAACATAGGACCAGTGCCTTGAACCACACAAAGCCGTAATTGTGTTGATTGTCCATTGTACTTTACTGTTACAACCTTGGTACCTACTTGTTTAATGATTTCCCCGGAGTACGTCTTAAGTACTGATTTCGCGGGATCTAGTGGTACATTTCCGAACCGTTTTCGGAAATCAATTTCCGACATTAATGTCACTGCCGATCCTGTGTCAACTTCCATTCTGAATATATGTCCGTCAATTTCAGGTGACACTGTTATTTTGTTGTCTCCACGGTTCACAGAATTAATAATCAAAACATTGTCATTATCTGTGGTGTTCATTGCATTGACGTGTTTCATTTTGGGACATATTTTCTGAATGTGTCCTTTTGTCTTGCAGACGTGACATACGGCATTTTTCAACCGACATTTTTGTGACACATGATTGTTCTTCCCACAGTGAATACAGTTCGGTTTGGAAGTAACTTGCACCGTTTCCCTTTTAGGCGGTGGTCTTGTCTTTGTGTGTTTACGGTTAGCAATCCGGTGTACACTTCCGGTAGCTGCCGACGACTGAAGTTCTGCGGCGTCTTTGGTCGCTGTTTCCATAGCAGTCGCAATTTCTATTGCTTTAGCGAATGTTAGGTCAACTGTTGAAAGCAACTTCCTTTGTGTTGTTTCCTCACGAAGACCGCAAACGAATCTGTCCCTTAATGTGTCGTTAAGGTTGTTGCCAAAGTTACAAAATTCCGCCAACTTCCTTAATGTCGCTACATAGTCCTTGATACATTCCCCCGTCGCCTGATTTCGTTTATGAAATCGAAAACGTTCGGCAATGATCAGCGGTTTTGGACTAAGGTGAGTGCTAAGCAAATCACACAGTTCCTTGTACGTCTTCTCCGACGGCTTTGCCGGCGACGTTAAACTCCTGAGAAGACAATATGTCCTTTCCCCTAGGAGGGTAAGTAATCCAGCCACTCTCTTTTCAGCTGCAATATCGTTCACAATAAAATATTGCTCCAGGCGTTCTTGATAAGAAGTCCACGTTTCCGTGTTACCCTCAAACGGATTAATGCTTCCTATTAACGCTGTTGCCATGATTATCACAGATTTTTATGCACAATTCTTCATTTTGAAAGAAAGGATAAAATTCCCGAAATAAAAACTCTGCTCAATCCTCGTCGCCAATTGTTGTGTATGTGGGTTTAAGACAACGCGAGAACACCGGTCTGTTTGATGACTAGTATAATACTACACAGATACAGCGATAGGCATGCAGCAATACACCATGGTAGGCGGGGTTTATCATGACTGACGTGATCATTATACATAACATAGAGGTATGTCAGAGACATGACTTATGCGTCAAGAGCAAGTACCATAACTTAGGTTAAACTTGAGCTTTGTCAGAGACGTGACTAAGTCATCACGGGCAAGTAACTCAGGAACTTGTCGATCAATGGGGATGAAAAAATGTTGTGCACATTGACACTTGGTGCTTACATATTGAAAGTAAAATTTGATTATTAAAAAAAAAATGCAAGTTATTCGCTAAACAAACTTATAATTTGTTGTGCCGACAAACCAACCAACAGAGAGACTCATATAAGGCCCCTCTCTGTGGGGTATACATATACATACGGTACTGGTATGTATATAGAAAGCCCAAGGGCTTATCAGACTTCTTTGCATGTTTTTACAACATTTCATAATCCTGCCTTTCAGCACCATGGTATAGACTCTCTGCATTTAAAACATTTGAGCCTCGCTCTGGGAAAACAGGGCTTAATGCAAGTGCGTAACACGTTGTCCCAGATTAGCCTGTGCATTCCGCAAAGGCTTATCAAGGACGACTCTTTCCTGTTAAATGGTATTTTTTGTTTAAAGGAAGTCTCTTCTTAACAACAAGAGCTGTGTTTGTGAAACACAATGCCCCCTACTGGGCTTTGAAGCCGCATGGCAGCTATTTTTGAAACAAGGTTATATTTTGAATGTAAATGTCACAGTGACCTTGACCTTTGACCTAGTGACCTCAAATCATGTTTGATTGTAGATTTAAATAAGATGCATGCACACGTGACGGTTAAAGAACATAGACCGAAGAGTTTTCATTTTATGAGCAAGGTTAAAACCCATATATTTGACCTTTGACCTTGAAGGATAACCTTGACCTTTGACAACTCAAAATGTGCAGCTCCATGAGATGGACATGGACGCCAAAATAAAGTTGCTATGTTGAATATTGAAAAAGTTATGACTTTGACCAATATATTTGAACTTTGACCTTAAAGGATGACATTGACCTTGAGCACTCAAAGTGCGCAGCTCCATGAGATGCACATGCATGCCAACAGTGAAGTTGCTATGTTGAATATTGCAAAAGTTATGAAATTGACCCATATATTTGACTTTTGACCTTAAAGGATGACCTTGACCTTTGACCACTCAAAATGTGCAGCTCCATGAGATGCACATGCACGCCAAAAATGAAGTTGCTATGTTGAATATTGCAAAAGTTATGACCAAGGTTAAAGTTTTGGGACAGACAGACAGAGTCACAGACAGAATGACAGACAGGCCAAAAACAATATACCCCCTCTTCTTCGAAGAAGGGGGCATAAAAATCCAGTTAATGTGGAAAGTGTCGTCCCCAATTAGCCTGTGTTGACTGCACTTAACTCACATGCATTAAGCCCAATTTTTCCAGAGCGAGGCTCTCTTTTTATGTTATGATGTGAATCCTATATAAAAGCACATGGTTGCATAATGAAGTTTCCTTCTCAAACAACCTTGAAGACACAAGAAATGGATTGATCAATGTCATTCTTCTATTAAATTATCATCTGCTCACACCTGTAAGCATATTTTATGACACAATTTAAAGTAATACCTCAATATCCTCCGTGAAGAATGATTTACTTGGGCCAGCTGTCTCTGGGGCTACTTCTTTGATCTGTGGGGTAGAAAAAACAATAAATGAAACGCGTTCTGAGAGAATGGGGTTTAATGCAGGTGTGTTAGTTTTCTACCAGATTAGCCTATGCAGATCTCACAGGCTAATTAGGGACGACAATTTCCGTTTTTGTGATATTTTTAGTTTAAAGAAAGTCTCCCGTTAGCAAAAAATCCAGTTTAGGCGGAAAGTGTCGTCCCTGATTAGCCCTGATTATCACACGATTTATAGAAATGCAAAGTGGCATCGCTGCTGGATATATCTGCCTTGAAATAAATGAAGAATTTTCTTTCCTACACAGTGTACAATATACATATGTGCAACCCCCTGGGAAAACTAGACATTTAACGTTTAAAGGATGTTTGTTCTAAAAAAAAAAATTGTCTAGCTGAAAAGTGTCATCCCTGATTAGCCTGTGCTGACTGTTCATGCTAATATAGGACAATACTTTACACAAAAGCAGTAAGCCCCGTTTTTCCAAAGCATGCCTCATATATTAACTGATTAGTAAATAGCAAAAGGAAATAACTCCTTGGACAGTATCAGCCTTTAATATGTATGTTGCCAGATTTGTGGTCCAGCACTCTACCAGCTGAGGAAGCCGGCCCGGCTCCATGCATATGCAGCAGACCGGAACAATTTTAACATTAATGTGAAGTTTCGTTTAAATCTGCCCAGTTATGATGCATGATACCAAAAGCTGAAACAGGTGGGCTAAAAACTCATAGGTTAGTTATAATTAACTTATTATTTCTCCTTACCTTAAGCACAAGAACACCCATGATCATGATGCAGATTATGTTCACAACAGTGAGACCCAGGCTAACAATGCCTAGAGTGGCTGCATCTGACGCAAGGTTGCAGGAGTACGTGGGCACGTATTCATTGTTCACCAGGGTGGGGCACGTCCCCAGGGAGGCCGAGGGCGGAGGGGTTGTTGTTGTAATGACATTGGAAGAGTTCTGTGGTAATGCCTAAGGTCAAATGAAAGTTGCATGTTTTATCAAGGTAAATGGACCTTACACTATGTGAATCATAATCACAACTATATTAAATATTTAGATTAAAGACCATGGAACACTGATGGCAGTCTAGGATTGGTCTCTCGAAAAAATGATCATCATCATCATCATCACCATCTCAACCACCACCACCACCATCACCATCATCATCATCATCATCATCATCACCATCATCGTCATCATCATCATCATCATCATCACACTACCACCACTAGCCTGTCACCACCACAAATAATGACCACCAACACCATCATAGGTAAAATACTTTTACCTTACAACAACATTACTGTAACCCGGCAAAAAAAAGAAGAATAAAATTGATATATAGAATCCTAAAACATACCGTAGTTGTCACTGCATTTATCACACTGACCACTTCTGGAGGACTCAAAGCAGATAAAAAAGCATATGCCCACAGCATTCCCTGTAATACAATCTACAAGTTGTCAAATAGCGTTCCCTGTAATACACATAAAATAAAAAAGCATATGCCCACAGCCTTCCTGTAATACACATAACAATGTTGTAAATGAGTAATTATCATTGAACTTAAAAAAGGGCAGTATAAAAGCTAAAAAATGAAATCATTGGGAAAGTTTCTGCTGTTTTTGTTTAAATTGTTCACAACACATGGATCAATTACAACCATTTAAATGTAAATTGGTCAATATATTTGAAAACAATGATAAATATAGCCTGTGCTATAGCACAGGCTAACATGGGATAACACTTTACGCATTGAACCCACTTTTCTAAGTGCGCGACTCATTTTCATTTCCCATACTCACCGCGTTGCAGGCGGGTGGGAGGAGTGAGGCTGATATGGCCACCCCCACCAGGGACCCAGCATTCCCGCCCAAAACAGAGAGGGCCACACCTGCTCCCGAGGGCACAGCAATGAGCACACCCACCCAAAGGGCTCGCAGCATACCCCTGCAACACAAATACATGGTTTGAAGGGAAAGTGTCAAAGTTGTTTGGGTGTGAGAATTGTTTTCAAAAACTGACCATTTTCCAGATTTAGATCATGTTTTTTTTTTAAATTCTAGGTCAAATTTTGGGAAAGCAAACTACGTACCATGTCTGTCATGAGCAGGAATGTTTTCAAGTTTTGACAAGTCTTATAAGGAAAACTGCCCCAAAACAGCCCAAAATTTAAAACTGGTAGAAATAACAATTATTTCAAATTTGTAGGACCATGGCGGTAATTTGTTTAAGAAGATATTCCATTTTTTTACAACACAAAATAAAATGACAGTACCTTGAGACCATTTCAGATGTCGGCCATTCTGTTGTGCTGCCCCAGTTTGCACCTTTCAGACCTATTCCTCCAGCAACCAGGCCAAACAGGAAACCTGGATCATTGAAAACACATAAGAGTCTCGCTCTGGGAAAACGGGGTTTAATGCATGTGCGTAAAGTGTCGTCCCAGATTAGCCTAAGCAGTCCACACAGGCTAATCAGGGACGACACTTTCCACTTTTATTGTATTTTTCGTTTAAAGGAAATCTCGTTCTAGCGAAAATCCTGTAGAGGCGGTAAGTTTCGTCTTAGATTAGCCTGTGTGAACTGCACAGGCTAATCTGGGACAACACTTTATGAACATGCATTAAGCCCTGTGTTCCCAGAGTAAGGCTCATATCAAGTTATTGCATTCATCAATTTACATTTTTTTTCTTTTTTTCTCTATTATATGTGTTCTATATGTTCATGTAAATAACCTTATATAAGATGCATGTCGGAATATCCAGTGTGTTGTCAAGAATGCTATTAATTGTGTAATCATTTAAAAGTGACCTCAAAATGTGACCTTGACCTTTGAGAAAGGGAAATGGATTTATCATGCGTCAACCCGTCTGAACATGCTTAACATTTTTGTAAAGTTATTTTATAATTGCACAACAAATGACGAAGTTACAGTCAGCACAAGATAAATGCTGGACAAATTTGACCTTTGACTGCAAAAGTGACCTTGACCTCTGAGATAGGAATACAAATCTCACACTTAACATGCAATCCCTTCATGTCGAACACTTGAAAAAAAGTTTATGAACAAGTTTGATTTGGCAGTTATTCAACAAATCTCTTACCAGTAACCAAGCATATAAGAAGTCCTTTCAGTTCGGATTTGATGCCTAAATTGCGAAGCTCATAGTTTTTGATGACCTGACCAAAGGTTGCTGCAAGAATAGGTCCCTAAAACGAAAGACCTAGAAGTAAAATACATGTATATATATAGCCTGAAAACATGCATGGCAAGCATTTATACTAAAATAGTCCATTAATGTCAATTAACCTTAGGATCGCAATGGTTTGTCACAATTTCATTGAATGCATTACTACCGTAGTTAGTCTGTTTTTTGACAACAAACATTTTCAGGCATCCCCGTCTTTTGCCTAAAGATTTTTTTTTCCTGACTCTATATTTTCAGATATTAAGATTTTAGCCCATAATAAATGACTCAAAACGTTCGGATATTTATATGACACAATTTTTCAGTATTTTATCTGGTTTTCCTGTATCCATTTACACTTGGCAATATGTTTTTATAAACAACTAGAGCTTTGTCACAGACATGACGAATACCCCCACATGCCGCATTGACACAGAAAATTTTGCATGTTAAAACGTACTTAGTGACCCCGTGACTTAGTTTTTGACCCGGCATGACCCATATTCGAACTTGACCTAGACATCATTTAGATGCAACTTCTGACCAAGTTTGGTGAAGATCGGATGAAAACAACTCGAGTTAGAGAGCGGACAACCAATACGGACCGACAGACAGACAGACAGGCCGACAAGCTCACTCCTATATACCCCCCTAAACTTCGTTTGTGGGGGTATCATTACGGTAATTAAACCAGTGGGACGGTGCATGTTCTTGGGTAAAAAGCCATGTACAACAAGCAAATTTGTTGAATTTATATTCCCCCCAAGCTAGAGCTTTGTCACAGATGTGACGTATACCCCCCACATGCTTCATTGACACAGAATATATACAAAGGGCCATAACTCCGTTATTAACAGATGGTGTACAATGCCATTTGGCGTGCATCATCCTCCTATCCATATATATACTCGTACCAAGTTTCAATGAAATCCGCCAAAGCACTTCCTAGATATGGCTCCGGACACAAAAGTGCCAGACGGACGGACGGAAGGACGGACAACTCAAAAACAATATCCCTCCGCCTATGGCGAGGGATAATAAACAATTGTATCAACCAATTTAGGTGAGAGACCTTGTAAATTGAATAACGGTATGATCAGAATTAATGAGTGCCAATAATAATAATCTTATGCAGGTTGCTTTTGAAATGCAGAGATATCCTCATTAGTGTTAATTATTATGTGATGCCTAATTTGTATCTTCTACACTACTTCAAGACAGGGTGCTGGGGTGGGGGTGGGTGGTGTAATGAGCAGGGCGCAGTCATTATTAATAGTTAACAAAAAATTGCAGGCCCAGGACATTTTTAGGGATTATTTTGTTGGTTGGGTACATACCATAAGTGGTGAGATATTTGTGGGTGGGGTACATACTATAAGTGCTGAAATATTTGTGGGTGGAATACATACCATAAGTGGTGAAATATCTGTGGTGGGGGTACATACCATAAGTGGTGAGATATTTGTGGGTGGGGTACATACCATAAGTGGTAAGTATATGAGGGTGGGATACATACCATAAGTGGTGAGATGTTTGTGGGTGGGGAACATACCATAAGTGGTGAGATATTGGCAGGTGGGGTACATACCATAAGTGGTGAGATATTTGCAGGTGGGGTACACACCATAAGTGGTTAGATATTTGTGGGTGGGGTACATACCATAAGTGGTGAGTAATTTGTGGGTGGTTTACATACCATAAGTGGTGAGATATTTGTGGGTGGGGTTCATACCATAAGTGGTGAGTTATTTGCGGGTGGGGTACATACCATAAGTGGTGAGATATTTGCGGGTGGGGTACATACCACAGTGGTGAGTTATTTGTGCATGGGGTACATACAATAAGTGGTGAGATATTTGTGGGTGGGGTACATACCATAAGTGGTGAGATATTTGTGGATGGGGTACAAACCATAAGTGCTGAAATATCTGTGGGTGGGGTACATACTATAAGTGATGAGATATTTGTGGGTGGGGTACATACCATAAGTTGTGAGATATTTGTGGGTGGGGAACATACCATAAGTGGTGAAATATTTGTGGATGGGGTACATACCATAAGTGGTGAGATATTTGTGGGTGGGGTACATACCATAAGTGGTGAGATATTTGTGGGTGGGGTACATACCATAATTGGTGAGATATTTGTGGGTGGGGTACAAACCATAAGTGGTGAGATTTTTGTGGGTGGGGTACATATCATAAGTGGTGAGATATTTGAGGATGGAATGCATACCATAAGTGGTGAAATATCTGTGGGTGAGGTACATACCATAAGTGGTGAGATATTTGTGGGTGGGGTACATACCGTAAGTGGTGAGATATTTGTGGATTGAATACATACTATAAGTGGTGAAATATCTGTGGGTGGGGTACATACCATAAGTGGTGAGATATTTGTGGGTGGGGTACAAACCATAAGTGGTGAGATATGTGTGGGTGGGATACATACCATAAGTGGTGAAATATCTGTGGGTGGGGTACAAACCATAAGTGATGATATATTTGTGGATGGGATACATACTAGAAGTGGTGAAATATCTGTAGTAGGGGTACATACCATAAGTGGTAAGATATTTGTGGATGGGGTACATACCATAAGTGGTGAGATATTTGTGGTTGGGGTACATACCATAAGTGGTGAGATATTTGTGGGTGGGGTACATACCATAAGTGGTGAGATAAGCATACTGGCTACAAGAACAACCGAGCTGTTTTCGACTAGACCCACACAGGCAATAAAACTGAAAACAAAATCAGTGCAAAATTCATGCAAAGTGTTATGGCCAAAGGAACAAAATTAACAAGCAAATTTGTAGAATTGATATCCCCCGCAACATATTTTTTGTTTAAGGATGGGTGCAAATCGGATGGATGAACATACTACGATACAAAGGGCAATAACTCCGTTATTAACAGATGGTGTACAATGCCATTTGGCGTGCATCATCCTAATATCCATATATATACTCATACCAATTTTCAATGAAATCCGTCAAAGCACTTCCAAGATATGGCTCTGGACAAAAAGTTCCTATAAAAAAAAACATTTTTTCAAGATACAAAGGGCCATAACTCCGTTATTAACAAATGGTGTACAATGCCATTTAGCGTGCATCATCGTCTTATCCATATATATACTTATACCAAGTTTCAATGAAATCCGCCAAAGCACTTCCAAGATATGGCTCCGGACACAAAAGTGCCTATAGTAAAAAGCATTTTTTCAAGATACAAAGGGC